>CM076581.1:359754954-360046346 GCA_034641835.2 Pinus albicaulis
TATATATTAAAAAAAATAAAATAAAATAAAATTGAAGCAAAATGGAAACATGGACAATGTACAAGCAAATCATACAATGAAGGTACCAGTGATGAATGACATGTCTAGCTGATAATCCCAAGTAAAGGAAATTGTCGAAAAGTTAAGCTTTGAGGACAAAGCTTTTCGAGAAGAAGGCAATGTTATGAATCTAATTCATAACTAAAGTAATAAATATAATTATTAAATAGTTAATTAGGATTATGTAAAATAGTCATTAGGTTAATGAAAGGGCATGCCCATTGGTGAAAAGGCACCTGCATGGGTATATATGCAGAGCCTCATTGTATCATTCAATCATCTTATTATATCACATCAATAAATATTTATTATTATAAATACTTCTTGTGTATTTTTATAATTAAAGCCATTTTTCTATTAAGTCAACAAATCTATAAGTCTTGCTGCTACAGAAACCAAATCTACAAGTTCCGCTGCTACAGCAGTCCAATTTTTGGGTTGTTGTGCAGTGTTTTTGTGGTTTGGAAGAAGTGCTTCAGATCTTCAACAGTTGCTGGTGTGGTGGAGATTCTGCCGGTGCAGAATTGTGCCTAGCTTAGTTGACAAAGAGTGGGAGGAGGACAATTACTCAGCAGATCTGTGCCAAACAGAGTTGAGATTTGATCAGGAGGGTGATCGTAGAGAACTGTTCAGTTGTTTCTGGCTGAATATTTCCAAGAGGGAAATCAGTTGTCGGAGGGTGCAACTACTATAGAGGGTTTCTAATCACCAAGAAACCCAGATCCAACATTTCTGTTGAATTATTGCAGTAGAAAGAAGGAGAAGAGTATCTACTATGACATATTTGAGCTAGATGGTTTCTCATGGACTGAGAGATCAGGATAGGTTGGACGACGTGTCCAACTTCGTCATCTGGAGAGCCAGGATACTAATAGTCCTGGATGAGTATGGCATCAAGAACCATGCAACGAATGTCCTAACTGTGCCTACTGATCCAGATTCTTTGAGGAAATTCAATGAAAATCAAGCGCAGGTTAAGCGTTTGATTATGGATGGAGTTAAATATCACGTCATGCCACATATTGCCAGAAAGAACACGGAAAATGAGATGTGGACTGCTTTGGAGACGATGTATCAGGGAAGCTCCGTTCAAAGGAAAATGCTTCTAGAGAATCAGATGCGGTTGTTTCAGATGCAGAAGGGCGAGGAGATAGATCCATTCCTTTTCCGACTTCAGACTATCCGGGATCAACTGATTGCCATGGGTGCGACTCCGGATGAAGGGCTCATGGTAAGGACTACCCCGAATGTAGTCACCGAGGAATGGGAAATGTTTGTCCATAGCATATTGGGTAGGGCAGCATTACCACCCTGGGCGGACATGTGGGCAATCCTCTGTCAGGAGGAAATCAGGAGATTCACCAAGAAACAAAACAACAACAGCAGAACTGTCAAGGTGAAGAAAGAAGAGGAAGATGATGCAGCCCTTGCATCAAAGGAACGAAGGCAGCAAGGGAAGAAGAAGAGGGACCTATCCAAGGTCTGGTGCTTTAATTGTGGCAAACTTGGACACTTCGCCAACACTTGTCCTAAGAAGAAGGACAAAGGATCTTCTGAATCCAAGGAAGCAGCAGCAAAGGACGATGGGAGTGATGATGACATAGCCATGAGTGCTCATGAGCCACGTAAGTGGGGCGATATGGATCTGTAGAGGAGCTACAGATTATTCGTAGGATCCTTGAGTAGCCCAACTCTTGGATCACATACGAACTACGAGAGCCTTAAGACGGTAGCGGAACAAGTAGAGAGATGGTTGCAAAAAATCACAGTGAAGCAGAGAGCAGTGCTAAGATGTTGTAGAGGGAGCAGCACAGTGCAAAGGCAGCAGCAGCGTAGAGGAAAGAATGCAGAGGCTGGTGGGACTTCAGTAGTGCAGAGAGGCAGTGCAGAGTTGTAGCAGCGCAACAACTTCAGGAGGATAGGGCAGAGCAGCAGCCAAGGGAGCTTCAGTGATGAGATGCAGCCTGACTTGTCTGTCAACGATTGGGCAGAGGTTTTTCAGTTGCTTACTTCTCAGCAACTGAGTTGCAGTGCAGCAATTAGCAGTGGCAGTGCTATGGGCAGCATGATGCAGCAATTTGAGAGGGAGCTGCAGTACAGATGTGGTAGTGTCAGTGGAAGTGACATGGGCAGCAGTACAAAGAGCAACAACGCAGTGGATGGAGGGCAGTAGGCCAAGCATCAATAGCGCAGAGACCGATGCCGAGATCTTGTGATACATGGTGTGGATGTATTACTAGAGCACACTCCTTGCTAAGAGGGAGTGTTGAGATTTTGAGGTAGCATTGGGTGTGCTCTAGCCCTGAAATTTTGTGGAGGGGCTAAGACACACATCACCTCCAAAACTCAGAAAGCGTTTGGAGAAATTTCATCTGATGTGTGAGATATTAAAATAATTAATTTTTTTAATAAGGACCCTAAGTCTGACTTAGGAAATTAGAAAAATTCAAGTGTATTAATTAAATACATGTGATGAAATGTTCTAAGTGATGCGGATCAAGCAATCTTTTAATCTCAACCGTCGATAAGAGATTAAATCACAGTCGTTGATGTGTCAACGAAAAATGATAAGAGAAAGGCTTGGGGTCAGTTGGAGATAGACACACAGAGGCAGAGCTCTGAGATTAAGATGGAATTCTAGGGCGGGTTTGTAAGAATTTCCAGAAGTGTTTCAGCTGCAGCAAGGGGTAGTATTGGCTAAGGGGATGATCTGATCCCAGAGCCAAGAATCAACAAGAGGTAGAGAAGTAGCAACCAGGAGCAGCATAGAGGAAGCAGAGGCTACGCAACAGTTGCGCATCGCAGAGGGTTTCATTCGCTACGCAGGGGCTACGTAGGCCCAGAAAGGGCAGCGCTGATGCAATAGGAGGCCATCCAGGGCAGCGTAAGGACCGCGTCAGCCAATCTAGGGTTACGCAGCCCTCTTCTGAGTAGCACAGGGGCACGCAGAGGCTAGTAGGGCTGACGCAGGCAGCTTCAGAGCAACACTGGGGTTTCTAGAGGCAGAAAGGGGCTAAGTTCTGTAAATCCCATTTGAGGGTGTGAATCATTCCAGTTTTCAGTCTCCAGAACAATAGGTATTGCTACAGATCTTATTTTCTCTGTCGGGTTAACCAATAAGGTGCCCAGATTTGTTGTATTCAAAATCTACTTAATAATAATAAACCCTCATATCTGTTGCATCGGGTTTTTTCGGGGACATTTGTCCAAAAAATCTGTGTCACTTTGTCGAATGAGCGTAATATTCAGTAAATGATCTGTATGTGTGTAGGCTGCTAGTTGTGTTTACTTTGGTATTTTCAAAAAATAACTTGTATAATTAAATCACAAGTAGGAGAAGTAAATCAAGATACTGCAGTAGGATTTCTATATCGTTGTATTCAGAAATTTTCACACATATAACTTTGCACGTTGCAATGCTAGCTACCATATATTCTGCTTCGGCTGAGCTTAATGCTATTGACTTCTGCTTCCTGCTGCACCAAGAGATCATTCCCGATCCAACACTGAAAGAGTACCTAGAGGTACTCTTTCGGTCTGCTGAACTCCCCGCCCAATCTGCATCAGTGAACTCACTTAATATGACATCATCCCCTTGGGTGTATTTCAACCCATATCCGACTATCCCACGCACATATCTGAGAATGAGCCTCGCTGCTGCCCAATGTACCCTTTTCGGTTCCACCATGAACTAACTAAGGGTGTTGATAGCAAAACAAATGTCTCGCCTGGTGTTGACCAAATACATGAGTGACCCAATGAGCTTTCTGTACAAGGTGGGGTCTACTTCCTTGTTCCCTGATGCATCTATTTTCTTCCAGTTGGTGATCACAGGCATTGCCATTAATCTACAATCCTGCATTTTGAATCTCTTCAGAATTTTCGTAGCATATCTTCCTTGCCCAAGGAAGATATCTCCATTTTTCTGCCAAACTTCCAACCCTAAAAAATAATGCATCAACCCCATATCCTTCATGTCGAATTCTGCTTCAAAAATCTTCTTGCATTCCTTTATGAGTCTAGATGACCTTGTGAGAAATAGATCATCTACATACAGTACCAGAATAAGTGGTTCATTCTCCACCATTAAATAGTAGAGATTGGGATCTGCATCACTCTTGACGAATCCCAACTGTTGCAAGTATCTATCAATCTGACCATACCAAGCTCTCGGTGCCTGCTTGAGCCTATACAGGGCTTTCTTCAATATGCATACATGAGTTCTCTTCTCATGGGTTTCGAAGCCTTTAGGTTGTTCTATGTACACCTCTTCTATCACCCCGTTCAAGAATGTTGTCTTGACATCCATCTGGTGAATCTCCCATTCCATCTGAGCTGCTAGGGATATAACACATCTGATGGAGGTGTATCTAGCTAAAGGGGCGAAGGTCTCCTCATAGTCAATTCCTTCCATCTGCGCATACGCCTTTGCCACAAACCTGGCCTTGTACTTCTCCACGTTGCCATCTGCGACGTACTTGATCTTGTAGATCCATCTTGATCCTACAACTGATCTACCCTCAGGTCTAGGTACATCTTCCCAGACATCATTCATCATGCTAGAACTATACTCTTCTACCATGGCATCCACCCATACTTGGTGTTGTATGGCTTCTTGAAAACTAGAGGGTTCTTCTACCTGAGTTACCAATGCTTGGTATCTGTCAAGTTTTCTACGCTGTCCTTTGTCGATTCTGGGAGCTCCAATAAACTCCTCTGCGTCCCTCGGTGTCTATCGTGCCTCCTTGCTAGTTCTACCACTGGTTGTAGGAGGCTCTCTCAATTCCTCCTATTTTTGTTGTTCCATCTGTTGAGAACTTCCATAATCTCCTCCTTCTGCGTAAATGCTGGTACTAGTCATTGTACTCCATCCAGGTGTCAGTCCTCTTGTCTGTCCTTCCTGTTGCCCCTGCTGTTGTTGGACTAAAGGAACCTCTGTTGACTGATCCTCTGCTGGCATCTCACGAGATTTCCTAAAAGCCCTATCTTCCATGAACTTAGCATCTTGCCTTACTAGAATTTTCCTGTTGCTAGGAATGTAGATTTTGTATGCTTTTGAGGTCTCGCTATATCCTATGAGATGTCCCTTTTTTGCAGTCTAATCCAGTTTGCTACGCTTCTCATCTGGAATGTGACAATATGCCAGGCTTTCGAATATCCGAAGGTGACTCACTTCCAGCTTCCTCCCTGTGAAGACTCCTTCAGGCGTTTTCTTCCCCAATGCTCTATGAGGGGTTCTATTTTGAATATACACTGTTGTGTTACATGCCTCTGCCCATAAGAATCTAGGCAAGTCTAGGTCATATAAATAAATTTTGCTGCCCCAACAATAGTTTTGTTTTTCTGGTCTGCTAAACCGTTATGCTGTGGATTGTATGGAGTTGTCCATTCTCTTTTGATGCCCTCCTTTGCGCAGAAATCTTTGAAGTCTCTGTCCATATATTCTCCACCGTTATCTGAGCGCAATACCTTCATTTTCTTCCCTGTCATGTTCTCCACAAAGCTTTAAACTCTTTGACCGATCAAAGACCTCATCCTTGGTCTTTAGGAAGTAGATCCGGGTTTTTCTAGAGTAATCATCAATGAAGGTAACGAAGTATTCACTACCGCTAAGAGCTCTAGTGGACATTGGGCCACAAATGTCTGAATGTATCAATCCTAATACGCCTTCTGCTTGGTTATCACTTTTGGGAAAAGCTGCCTTAGTGTACTTCCCTAGTACGCATCCTCTGCATACATCATCATGCTCAGTATTGAGGACTGGCACTCTAGTGACAGTCTCTCTGAGCATCCTTAAAGCTCCATGGTGCAAGTGTCCCATTCGCCTATGCCATAGTTCATTCAGATTCCTTTCGCCATCAAGATTGTTGCCTATTAGTGCCATTGGTGTAATATCCCAAATAGGAAAATAACAGTAATATAAAACAACAATAGACTAGAAACAATAACAAATAAAATCTCTCCATGAAAACATAAATTGGAACCAGAATTATACCAAGAAAGCCTTTTTCCCTATAATTTCTATCAACCAAGCTTATGCTTGGAGGTAAATTTTAAATATGCAACTAATGCAAAGTGAAATGCCTAAATGTGGTGAAATGCTTCCAATGAGATATGTTAATGACAATGTGCTTAAGATTTGTGCTTAGACCAATATGACATAAACGAGCAATGATGCTCCATAAAACATGTATCAACAACTCAAATGGAAATATTAAAATGGAAACTAGCTCAATGCTTTTAGATACCAACTCACAAGCTTTGAAATGAGAATGATGTGATATGACAATTATTGCATGAAATCATAAGCTAATAAGTTGTTTGTGAATGGAATGAGCTAATAAAATGTACAAAATTAGATTACTTAAGTTGCAAATAAATGGACTTGTAAAGGGTTACTCCAAAGATGTGCGCAAAAGTGAGATACAAAGTTTTCTAATAACCCAACAAGAATATAAAATTGCAACTAGATGACTTGAGATAAAAATTAATGATTAGCATGAAACCATGAAAACATTAGCTTGCCAAATGAAATGGAAGTGCTATGTTTTTTACTTAAACAAATGAAAAATAGATTGTGCAACACAAGATACGAGAAAATGGATTGGCAAGTCTGATTGCAAAATAGGAAAATGTGAGTGTTATGTGTTGAGGTTATGAGTTAACCATTCACAACTAGATTAGATTAGCAAATGCAATGATGAATGCAAGTAAGTTAGTTGACCAAATTAGAAACTAGAAAAAGGTAAGTTAACCACTCAAGAAGATTTCCTCCCTCTAAATGAGTAGGTGAGATACCATGGAAAAAACTTCCCAAGCTCCCTCAAGAAAAGTCAGCTCTTTATTAATTTCTTGTTATAATGATTAGAGCTTCCTTTATTGTGAGGAAAGGCTCCAATTTTGAGAAGGCTTTTACAATAAATATTTGACTTGTATACACTAGAATCCCTTCTTGAGAAAGCAGTGACAATATTTTGCAAAAATTCGGCAATGGAATACAAGAGAGACTCCTCGAATAATATCTTAAAACTCTAGCCTCTTGAGATGATGAAATCTGCTCCAAAAGGTGATGACAGTCTGCAAGGAATTTCGATATGATATACAGCCTTGAGAGCCTAAGTCCCTGCCAAGGTTAGTAATAAAATACTTCTTGAAAAGGCTGTCAAAACCTCTGCAAAATGGACCCAAAAATCAATGGAGAAAGATGAGAAAAATGCCAAAAGTATTTAGAAATATACAAGGACTAGACCGATGGTTAGGGAGTATGATTATTATTCCTGTCTTGTCAAGAAACATGCTCTTATTAGCAAATATGATCAATGTAAGCACAATATTTAAAATAAATGATTTTAATAAAATAAATTTGATCATAAACACAAACCTTGCAAACACAAATTGAAAGATAAAACTTTGGGATATCACGATGTGGGTTCCTCCATGTTCATGCTCAAGAGTGGGTTGATTCCTTCGAGAATGTCCCTTCACTTTTGAGGCTTGATCCAAAGATATTTTTCTACACAACTTCAAATAAACTCATTAGATCCACATGGGTTAGAAAAATATAATGAGAAAGTAATCTTAGAGATTTATATGAAAATCTAATGAAACATTCCCTATCTAGAATAAATCTCTAAAACCAAATATTAGTGCAAGATAGCACTACACTAACAAACCTTTTGCAAGCATATGGAAATAATAGACACAATACTACCAATAAAAAATGAAGATCGCGATCAAGAATTATACCACAACCATAGAAGAATAACACCTCATAGTCGAACCCCAAAGTCTTCTTATTTCATTGAAAGATGAGTATACAAAGTGGCAGAATGTAATATCCCCAAAGAAATAACGATGTGCGTGAAAATATGCCCAGGACAGATATAGAAAATACAATGTTGAACAGCAGGATCATGGAACAATTGCACACAGAATGTATGGGAAAAGCTGACCATTTTATTCGTTTGAAAGTACATAGAGAGGTAAAGAAAATCGAATAGGGGCACTATCCTTGCTCAGGGGCAAGTGAAGAATCCTCTCGAGAAAGTAGAAATGGCTACTCATTGCATCCCGATTTCATGGAAGAAAGCCTAGTAATGTTTTATTTCTTTGGTGAAGCTGACTGAAAGTGCAGTCCTTACTGAATGAGCTAAAAATCTACGGATCACCTATACTGCATTTTTACACTCGGACAAAACCCCGGCTTGGTGAAGCAAGAGGACCACCTAGAAATCGCCCCGAAACCTCACTCCTACAAAACAACATGCCTTCGAAACATTCAAACTCAAGAAATATGCGCGGCAAAGAAATTTGAATCTGCAAATCCTCTCCGGATGAGATGACCAACTCCTCCAGGGTGAAAAACAACGAAAATCACCTTTGGGACCCCACACATAAGACCCTGTCCTCGGATATTCGTCCCCCAATTTGAATCTGCGTCCTCTTTTGCGGTCTGTGGATACGGGTCATAAAGGTAGATCTGCTACTATCTCTCCGAGATGCCGTCCCCCAATACTAGATACGCGCTAGCTTTCGAGATCTGCTAGATACGCGATATCTCCCAAGGATCGCAACCTCAAAGGGCCAGATACGGTGTTGTCTCTTGGGATCTAGAAATTTTGGATGCGCGATATCTCCTCGGTCTGCAATCTCCAAGGTGGATCTAGTGCTACCCCTCTGGGATGCGCGGCCTAAAGAACAGGATGCGCAAATATGTGCTCGGATCTACAGTCTCCAGGCGGATCTGTCACTGTGCCTTCGGGGTCTGGGCTCCTTCCTCTTCCTCTTTGGAACAACGTCCTCCCACTCCAAACAGTACGTCCTTCCTGTTTTGCTAGGCACGTTTTCACCTTTCAGATCTGCTTGCTGACCACTAGAAGGCTTCTTCCTCTCCGACTCTCCACAAGCTGTCACGGTGAAAGATAGGGCAAAATTAACCTTATAGGGCGGGCCTCGAAGTCCCCGGAAGCTAAAGGTGAAGACAGAAATAACCTTACCGAAGGCGAGCTTTTCGAAAGTCCCCGAGGCTAAGGAAGATCTCGGCAGAACACTCGTACACTAAGCAGTCTTTGCGGAGCAGCTAAACAGCCGTGTTAGAGCGGACAAAAGTCTAGCTCTCAATATCAATATCAAAATATGCATCATCAAGTGGGGTGAGAACCTCTCCTTTTATAATACCAAACTCCCTCCAAAACTTAACTCCTTTGACTGCCGTAGTTGGAGTCGACGGGTACCTCCCCCCATCATACTCCTGTGGACCCCCAAGGCCCCCTCTCTTAAAGTTACAACGTCAATCTACCTAGGAAAAGAACACTTTATTATAAAGTGAGAGTGACTGGTAAGGTGACCCCTCTTTATTTCTCACTTTATTTATTGTATCTAGCTAAGCGGCAAAATACGTAAAATGAAATATTCCAGTTATGGAAGCGGTGGGAATATTACGGTCTCCCCGTGAAAACGTTGCTTCGCTCCTCCAAGCTTAATTTTAAAATGGATGTTGTAAAGTACTCGCTACTACGGTGGCATCCTCATCCGTGGTGCTTGTTCTCCAAGCAATGCTTGAACAAGCCTACGTCTGGGCGGTACTCCTATTTGATCTTTCGCAAAATGTGGGTCTGTGAAACCTCTCTTGTCTCTGCATCACCACCGGCAACGAAGGATATCTCCAATGCCCGGAGATCCCAAAACCGGCCTCTTGTGGTGCCGACCAATCAATAGTCCTCCAGGATCTACATCGCCCGCTGTGGCCCGTAATCGTACAAGCCCCGCGGCTGGGACGCTCACGCCTCTGTTGTGAGCGGGAATAACGACGCTAACGCTGCTGCATCTATGGTGTGTAAGTTGTCCCATCGGTATGCACCGACTCATCATCTCTCATCAAGGAGCATGGAGTCGAAAATATAATGAGAATATCTCCCTCTGTGGATCCTCCATCTCGAGCAATCATCAGGGCCAAGGCCAAACTGCCTCCCAACAAGGTGACTCCCAAAAATCTCCTTCCACCTCAAGCCACCGGTAACCAGAGTGAAAATATAGACATGACATCATAGCTTACCTCATCTTTGTCCTTCTCTTCACTCATAATAGATAGAGTCTGCTCTTGATCCTGGTGCAAAATCGACACCCTCCAGCCTTGAAGTAGCTCGTATCCACCATAGAAGGTTCCTCCATCGATGAAGAACAAGGCAGCCCAAAAACAAACCATAATGGGTCTCATCGCACGCGCTAGGAAGAATCACATAAGCAGTACTTACAAGATCCAACACATCTACTAATGGATAGCAAATGGTAAGACCAGCAACAACATGGGTCCAAACATGCCCATGGGCACATAAATATCAATCTAAAAAGCACATCAAAGAAACGCATACATAGTAGTGGTGGCCATGCCCCACTACGTACTCCCATTAGAACATATGGTGCAGAGGTAGCAAAAATTTTCCTCACAGACCACATCCGGCTCATGTGTCTCCTCATAATCAAGCCTCCCGCACAAAATACGATATATATGTGTTAAATGAAAACATGATACGACAAAAATGAAGAAGTACACGAAGGTCTCATGTGGTACAGAATAATCCTCCTTATGCTTGAGAAACCCAAGTCAAGAAGAATAAACCATGAATGTCTCTATCATCATTACTTCTGCCCATAAATGCAACAAATACAAGTGATCACAGGACACAAATTTATAGATCCACCATATCTCTGCGCATGTCCCACTCACATAATGTTAACTCGGTGACAATGACACATGAGCTCATGCAAATGAGTTCACATGGGTACAAGGCTACCATTCTTGCAGCATATCCCCTTGCTCAAAAACTCACCTCCCTAACTCATCTTTGCAATAAATACCAGAATACCTCCCAAAATTTAGAAGTACTTCCCAATCAAAACCATGAAGTTGTACTGTCTCCTTCCTCACTGACATCACACAAAGTATGAGAGCAAATCGCATGCTCTCCTGAGACAACCAAGCAACAGGACGTTGTGCTTTGCCTCTCCACGCCACCTCCGGCCAGACAACTCATATGATGAAAGAGACACAATGAATGATGTAAGGTAACACATCAACACTGTGCATCCATGCTCTGTCTTGCTCCATGAGTACAGTATCCATCCATCTTTTCCCCATCCTCCTACTCTTGGGAAAGGTGTTGCCAGTATTAGCTGACTCTTTCAGAGCTAACAGTGACCAAACCTCCTGTTGCTGGTGTCATGGATACGCAAATACAACCTCCCTGGCTCATGCTCATCGACCCCATCCTCCAATACATTGTGGATGCCTCCTTCTCCTCATCACCAGTACTCCCTATTTAAAATCAAATTTCTGGTTTGCACTTCATGGGATTTTAGACTATAAACTTCTCAAGGATCAATGAGACCCTATCAAGACTCAAATAGGTGGTGAGCAAAAACCTCCCATCCTTGGTGTGTGTAGCTCAAGGATATCGCTGGCAACGAGAACGTTATCCTGGGAATGTCCCCCATCTTATACACTCTTGTGAAGAGGAAGAAAGTCATTGCACCCATGGTGTGTAAAGTACCATCTCCGTGAGGATCTCTCCTTGGGACCTCCTCTCGTCCATAATCTTATCACCAAAATGCTAACAAAATCTCTGTACATCCAATCTCAACACGTGAGTGCCATGCCGGTGCAACTGCGGTCGTCTCATACCACTATCCAAGTCAACATATGAGACTTTGACTAGGTGTAGCTCTGCCTCTCTCTCAACGGGGGGGAATGTGACCCAACAATCTTGCTAGTTTCATCACTTTGTACGAAGAGAATGATACGACGCTCACTGCGTGCCTACGGTTGTACCATCGGGGAATCAATTGTTCCCCAATGTGGATAAGCAGCATGGGCTTGGCTGCGTCACTCTCATACCCTCCGGCTCCACAGTCTGCCCAACAAAATGGTCTCCCGTGCAGCGCGGCCTTCTCCTCAAGCTCGAAGGGTCGAGTCGGGCGGGCAATGCCGGCCTGCGACTCCATCATCGAGCTTGCCTGCGTATCTCCAGGTGCCTCATCGGTGGTGGATATGTCTCGATACCTCACCCCATGCGACGTGTGCGCACCGCTGCCACCCGGGGGAACTGGAACCGCAGCTGGGTCATCACACCTCGTTCGGGTAGCTCTCCAAGGTGAGCTCCTCTCCTCTACTACGATATCGGCCAGCTTAAGTCAAGGAGGGTCTCCAATAATGGTGGAGTCTGGTCACACTAGGTGTAACCTCGGGCTCCACCATAATCCTGTGTGTCTTCTTCCTCCAGGTGTGAGAGTAACCATTTTATTAGTTTCCCCTCTCCCGTCTTTCGGTCAAGGCGGAAAGAGGTGTCCAACTTCATCCCGCGCATGCGGCACAACAGGTCCCTATCACGTGAGTGCTTGTTCCTCTCTTGAAAGTTGTGAGGTCTACTATCACGGGCCGAGTCATGGTCTGCGCTGGGTTGTGCGGTGGTGGTCTCCCACCATGACGGTAATCTGGGTGTCCTTGTATTCGGTCATGGAGTCTAATGCTGTGGGATGCGGGTATATTCCTCGAAGGGGCTTGTCCGCGAATGCAGCAAGGGCATGATAGTTGCGAATATCGGCCATCCGGTGGATCTACCTCTCGTTGTCACCTTCTTCTGTGTCCTGCGGCAAGAATGTGGGCATAGTGGGACGTATGGGTGTACATGAATCCATATGCGAGTAGCACATCATCTGAGCAGTCTGAAAACCCTAAGGAGTTCTCTACGGCCAGCCTCTCTGGTACCAAATCTCTTGGTTACATCTTGCATGAATGTATCCATCTTCCTACAATCACTTCACCATCATGTCCTCCATTGGATTAAAATCTTGTCTCCCTAAATCTTCTCTTATCCACATCACCCTTGACTCTTCTGTGTCTACGAGCTCTCTCGAGCGCACATTGTTGCAAAACCATCATGTTGCTCCTTGACCTGGGTTACCCATGAAAACCTGGAAAATTCTGAAAATTTGGAAAAGTGATCCTCACCCAAAACAGAAAAACCAGAAAACGTTTTCCTAATTCCAAACTTCGAAATTTAGCCCTTTTATTTTGGCCTTACTGTAGTTTACGTTTACGGTATTTAGCGCTGACATATGACAACGGTCTCGCACGATATTTATGAATACCAGTGCCGAACGGTGTGTACGAAGTACCATTTCGCAATATCCCCCAAAGAAACCTTGGAGTGGTAAACGGTAACACGGACGGATATACAAAACTACAATGTTTGAACAGGATCATGGAACAATTACACATGAATACCCGGAAAAGGCAAGCCATTTTATTAATACGAAGGTACATAGAGAAGGTACGAAAAATGGAACAGGCACCTGTCTAACATAAAACGATGAAGAATCCTCTTGACCAAAAATGGCTACCTCGAGCTGCAATACGATTTCTTTGAAGAAAAGCTGGTATTCGCTGTTCTTTGGAGTGGTGGAAAACTAGGGGTGGTCATATAGGAACAGGCTAAAAATCTACGGATCATTTTATATAAACTGCCTTGGGACAAACGGCTTGGTAAACAAAGGGACCACCTCACGTACGCCCCAGAGAGCCACTCCTCCTACAAAAACAGCATGCCTTAAAGGAACGTCGAGAAGCCTAAAGAAATGTCTTGTGGGGTACAGATCTGCACGATCCTCCGGACCTGAGATGACCAACTCCTCAGGGGTGGCTCTTTGAGGAAATGCGCACGAGGAACCCATAAAGCCTACTCATCGGTCTGCGTCCTCACCGAGCACCGGGTCTGCGTCCTCTCTTTGCCCCGGTCTGTTGGATACGAGTCAGCCTGAGGGCCCGGATACGCTACTATCTCCGGATCTGCGTCACGGTCTCGTTTTAGACTCTGTATGCTTTTCGGATCTATGTGGGTCTGCAATGTCTCCTCGGATACGCGGCCTCAAAGGTGGATACGATGTTGTCTCTTGGAATCTAGGGCCCCAGATGCGCGATATCTCCTCGGATACGCAATCTCCCAAGAAGGTGAGATCTAGTGCCCCTCCCGGATACGCGGCCTACGAACCGGATACGAAAATATACACTAGAATCTACAATCTCCAAGGGTACGGATCTGTCTATGTGCCTTCGAAGGATGCGTCCTTCCTCTTCCCCTGCGGAACGGCGTCCTCACTCCAAGGCGGTACGGGCGTCCTTCTGCTGCCGACTGGGCGCTACCGCTGAATGCGCGCGACCACTAGGGGGCTTCTTCCTCTCGACTCTCCCACTTGAACGCTACGAAGGCGAAGATAGAACTAGGAAATTAACCTTGCTAGGCGGGCTTGCTCCAAGTCCCACCGAAGCTAAGGACGAAACCGAAAATAACCTTACCGAAGCGAGGCCCATAAAGTCCCAGGAGGGCCTGAGAGATCTGCGGCCAAGAACCCCACAAGTACACTAAGCAAGTCTGTGGAGCCATTAGGCTAGCCAAGGCGTCTTGAAACGGAACAAAAGTCTAGCTCTCAATATCGATATCAAAATATACACATCATCAAATAGAGTGAGAACCTCTCCTTTATAATGCCAAACTCCTCCAAAACTTAACTCTCCTTTGGCTTTACGCGATTTTATGCAGGTACGACTGATGCCTCCCCCATCATACTCATGTGGACCCACAAGGCCCCCTCTCTCCAGTTACACAACGTCAATCTACTAGGAAAGAACACTTTATTATAAGTGAGGGTGACTATAAAAGTGGGAAGAAGCCCCTCTTACTTTCTCACTTTATTTATTATGTATCTAGCTAAGCGGCAAAATAAAGCAAAAATGAAATGTTCAATTAGCAAGACTAATTAGGAATGTTCTACCAGACCTCCCCAAACACGAGCTCGTATTGCATGATACAATATGAGAGCCCATGGCTCCATTATAGAAATTTGAGGAAAATACGATGAAGAACCAAATATGAAGGTGGTGAGAGGAGAATCCACAGAACAGAATTCAGATTTGATAGAGTGGAGCTCCATTTCCAAGTATGGAGTGGATTGACAAGCAGACATCATTTTCTTTTTCATGTGTACCAAATTCAGGTTATGATGGCATGACAAGTGTATATGGGTAGCCAACAACAGAAAATTTCCCAAAATCTCCACAAATATTCTCTGAATCCTCCCAAATATGAACTAACCTGGCCTTGAATTTTCAAGTAAACAACTCTCATTTTTAATACCGAAAATTCAATTTTATTTGAGCATGTCTTTTCCTTGATTTTGGAGTCCACATCCTTTTGAGACTTCACTTTAACTCCTCCATAATTTCCCTCATTTAGCATGCATTAGATATTTATTTTTTCTCATTATTTAATTTTAGCTTAATTAATTGCCAAATTCCCCCACTAACTTAGGAAAATTGGGTTTTGAGGTTGAAAAACTTGTTTAACCCTCAAGTATGTCTTAGTAGAAATTTGAGGGTGAGAGGTGTAATTTTGATTACTCCTTCTTGTAAAACTTCTCTAGGCAACACCTATTACAATTTAATTACAATTTTTATTACGATTTTAAACTTACTTTGAAATCTAAAATATTAAAAAGTCACTACATCAAAACCCCTATACTTAAATTCCACGATTTTTTTGTATGATCTAGTATGGTAATATACATTGACTCTAGACTTCACCAAGACTCACCCCAAGGCCTCACCATGTTGGTATTTTGCTTTGGGGGTAAATTGGAGAAAAAAGACTCAATTAATTATTAAGTCTTGGTAGGAGATGATAATTAACAAAGTAAAAAAAAAACCTCCCGGAGGTAATATTCACTTGTTGGCAGGGTCCCAACTTACTACGTTACGTGGACTCAATACGCTCAATTCATCATTACTGGCAACATCACTTATTACCAATTCCCCGTAGAAACGTGAAATACGGTGAAAGGAGTGATGAGAAATAAGTGAAGTTCCAAAAACTACGACGAATTGATGATATCAAGTACTACAAATGTCTTGGTTCATCCTTGGGCATGAATATTCTTATTATCATCGGTGCCACTCTGGTGGTCAACACTCGCACAACTAGGTTAACCCCAACGTTCCCTTGGGCCCCACCTCAGCTGCGTTGCCTCTGACTCGTACCAATAGTTATTTGTTTGCCACATGTGGGGATGTGGTCTCTCCTCGGCCAAACCCCATCACTACACTATAGCCACCAATATTTTCCTGCAGCCTGTTTCTGATCTCTATAGTTTCTAAGTCTGATTGAGCCCCCAAACCACAAAACATAATGATAGTAAAATATCAAAAATTAATATTCTAATTGGCAGGGATTGTTAATTGAGAATATTCGATGTCACTTCAAAAATTGCTGATCCCGCGAGCAATGCCGAACAAGCGTCCTCTGCAAGCTGGTAACACACGGTCACTGCAAAAGGAAAATGTGCCGAGTCCTGGATGCACCTTTAGATGCGTCTGCGATCTCGCATCACTGCAGTGTGAGAGAGACCCCTCAATACAAGATCCCCAGGCCATCACATCCCAACATAAAGCTCCCCACACTCACTCACCATCTGCCCGAGGCATAGTAGTGGAAACCACTTGCACACCATTAGTGACTAGGAATCGCGATATATGTGCTTTCTGCCCAACACTCCTCAAGTTCCTACCAAGTAATCCATCCCATACACTCAGGTAAATCCTAGAATACTACACTTAATCTGCCAAAGATAACATCTAACTCCCATGATCCCCTTTTGCTATCATCACTGTGACCAACTTCCATGCTAGTGAATTCTCGCCCCCACTTGACAACTACTTTAAGCAATGGAAGATCCATGATCTCCCCATGTGGTATCGACTCATCCCCTAAAGGTTGTCGAGTTGTGTGAGCGCAATATGGTCCCCGCTAATCTCGAGAGAGGTGCCACCATGTTGACGTTGTCTTACTGCGGCTGCAGCATACTCTGCATCATGCTGCTTCCTTGTCCCCTCTCTCTGGGACGCATGGCCGAAAAACCTTATGAAGGCAAAGCTCGCTACCCACTAGAAAACATCTACATGGTACCAATGTTTGTACCGCCATTGCGATCTAAACCACAAGCAACAACAGAGACAGTACGCCTGCTTCGTACGGTGGAGGGTCTCGGTGATCGCCATGTGTCAAACCCAGTAGGTTGGATCACCCTTTGCCCCCGGCTTTGCTCATCACAGAGTAGAGTGGTCCACACCATGACCGAGATCCTTGGTCCCTCGGTATCTTCGTGGCTAAGACTCTCACTCTGTCACGGTGTATCGTGGTGTAGCGCTAACGACACTGAACCATGTAGCCTTCATATCGACACAACATCACAGGGTAGAACCCAGTATCGAAGTCTGTCACTGTCTGTTGCCTGGCTCATGCCGGACACGCGATAAAATGCTATCCTACTCCCAATAATACATACGAATAACTGCTCGGGTTTGCAGGCACCCTCCTGTGAACAAAATCCCAACATCGCCATCCCTCAAGTGTGATCCCGGGGGATGGAACATATATATAAGTAATAAACCACGCCATCCCTAAGTACATGTCCAGGCGGTACGTTGCACTTACTAAGTGTCTCAAGCTGAAGTCTCTCCCGACTCATGACACATGGTGTCTCATCTAACTACTTTGAGCGAGCCTCCAGCACTTTATTGCTGAATGAAAGTGTCAAGAAGCGACGACCAAACACCTATGTTGTAAGCAATGTTGAAGGATGATGGGTGGGTATGTCCCAAAAATCGCAGTCGAGTCTCCGAGAATGCTCAAGAGTAATCCTCCGGACAACACTCTCACATAAGGTGCTGTGGTGGGCTTGAACGGTGGAAACCGGTGGTGAAGCGCGGTCAAAAAATGAACGGGGGGTTGTCACACGATTCGAGCTGAAGAAAGTAGCACGACGATTTACGAAGGAAGCTTGATGCAGAATGGCAGGATATGAGGAAACAAGGACAATCAACGAAACTCTATTAATCAAGAAGAAGCGGCGGAACGGTCGCGATGAGAAATGAGAAAGAGTGACCGTCACGCGGCGCGAACAAATAAGAAATCAGCGATGTGAAGTTAGTGGGTGCGAGCGAAGCGATGAGGAGGAAGCGAACGTGGGGAGAGAGCTGCCTTGAAGATCTCTGTTATCTTGGTCACATTGCTGTTCAGGCTAGTGAAATGATATGGTGACTGATAACAATATTAAAATATACGAATTGTCTTCTTGCTTGTATATATTTATGGGTCGTTATTAGTCATTTACTTACTATGAATATATACAAGTTTTAAATTTCATTGACCTTACGAACGATAACCCATTGAGTAATAGCGTGTCTGACAGAATCTATTGGTTGTTCCAAGTTTCCTTCAACTATTCTTCATGGTTGTAGTAAATGCGTACATGATTTGTCTCCTAATCTTAGTAAGGTCATGACACGCCTCGGGTTGAACGCTACTCTCTCAGAGTAGGGTAATACCGGCGTTGTGCTAGACTATTGTGAAAACCTTGGTAGCCTCTATCCACCGAACACAGTTCTTGCCCAGAGACCTCCTTTTTAACCAACAGCACGTCACTTTGTACTTTGCGTGTCCTCCTATATGTTCTTCCTCAAGTACGATCATAACCACTCTCGGCTCTTGTGATGCCCACTCTCTCTCTAACATATGAAATCCCCCTACGATTAAGTTTGTCTTGCCAAACTTTAGCGAGTGAGAAAATTGATCTTCTTGTAAATGTTAGTGTCTACCATGTGTTTTTCAAGTACTTACATCAATTTCCTTCTTATAATATTCTTGTTGAGACTTCAACGGTAAAAGTTAGATCGTTAATCGACTGAATTACCTTGACTTGATATCACGTTTTTTTCTAGAAGATTCACCCTGCTGTTTTATTAATAGCGTCATTAATTGTTTTAATTTCCTAAGTTTAGGCCCAAGGGTCCCATTAAAAATAATTAATTGTTTAATAAAGTAATCTGCGGTGTAATTTCCCAAAAAACTTCCTTTTTAGGGTTCTTTGGAATATATGTTACTAAGCCTCGTGCAAGTTTTGAGACTTAGAGCACCGCTAAGTGCTACAGAAATCAGCACATCGCACACCGAAGTTGGGACGTGCATTGATTTCACCCCAGTGTGGGGGCACTCATGAGGCCACAGGAACCGGGGTGATGGCCATAGTGATGAGGGTAGAGCTCATGTTTGGCTTTTGCCCATGCTATATTAAATGTTAAAACCATCTTTGCATTTTATAATATTTTTAACTTGTATGTGTGATATGCTTTTAACATTCTTTTAGTTGCATCAACCTAGGGACAACATTTCAATACTGAAGCTTGAACATGTGGACAAGGAAAGAGGTGTATCGGTGCCTTGTGTGGACCCAAATAGGCAAGATGATGAAATACACGAAGGTGAGTGAGAAATGTGGAACAAGAAAATAGGACCTTGCTACCAAAATCGGGTTTTCAAGCGTGTCCTTCCTAAATACCTCTTCTTCTGTGTGGGAATCCCATAGAACTAGGGTTGAGGATTAACTTACATTTAAAGTGGGGGAATGAGGCTATAGTCAAAACCTTCCTTTCCAAGTCACCCAATAATCCATGACCAATATGCCCAAGGAAAAACAAGCATAAGCACTCAGTTGCGCAATAAAAACGCCACAACTGGGATCAAATTTCCCACCTTCAAACATATGTCTAAACAAATGGGCGGGGGGACATATCAGCAATCTTGGAAGCGAGAGATCAAATGAACACAATGAATCGGCTACACTAGTGGTTGTCGAGGAGCTTTATTAGTTTAACCGAGTGATGAGATGCATGTAGAAACTTTCTGCAGATTTACTAATGAGAAATCCTATGCCGATGATACGGTTACTTCTCCTACTTGTTTTTATTAACTTAACAAATTATTTTTACGAATAAAAAACATGAAAAACATCGAAGTAAATACATTTGCCGCCTACCCAAATATGTATCAAGTAATGAAAATAAGCACATTCGACAAAGGATACACAAGATTTTTCGGACAAATGTCCCCGGAAAGAGCAATGCGGAAGAAAATCGGTGGGTAGCTCTTAAGTTTTTATTATTCGCAAATTTATGAATACAAACTAGAATTACCGATTATTGATTTACCCAAAGAAAATCTCGGCGGAAGTAAATGCTAAGAGACAAATATTAGCTGATTTCGCGTGAAATGAAGAGCCCCCACGGTGCTACACGAGTGCCAGTGAGCTACGTACGGGCGCATCACCCTTCGATGTGAGGCTGGCGTCACCTTACGCGGATACTGCTTGAATATGAGCACAATTTGGCCATAGAAACCCCAACGTTTCTGTCGATTCTACGTTAGCTCCTCTCTGAGCTTGCCGTCACCCCTGCGAGACTACGTGAGCACCGGGCTGAGCTGCGTCACCTCTGGGCACGTTGTTCCTTTGGTGTGATATTGCCTCTGCGCTGTTGTGTTCTCGACGCTGATCGAGAGAATCCCCACTATCGGGCGCTACGCGCAGGCTCAGCAGGGTCTTAGCAAATCAACGGTGCAGCTTAGCTCAAATGCGCACTCTGTGTGTGTTCTCCTTCTAACCCCAAGCCTTCCTTTAATAGTTTTCTTATTGATCAATCAACAACACTGATCTAATCTCTGATAAGCGGTTGAATTAGAAAAGACAACAATCCTATCGTCATAGGAACATGTCACCCCACATGTTTAAATTAGTTAAGCACAATTATTTAATTTCCCTAAATTAGCTTGGGTCTCATTAAAATAATTAATTATTTGAATAACTTAAGCTTTAGGTGGAATTTCACCAAACGATTGCGGGTCTTGGAGATCTCATGTGTTCTAGCCTCCCGACTTGGGCAAACCCCGCTGATACTTACTACAAAAATCTAACACTCTCTACCTAATAGTGAGAATGTGCTCTTGCAACTTGGCAATCCCGGAAGCATTATGCCAGTCCATGACACATTGGTCCCACTACATTTCGCGTGCTTGGTTGCTACCCCTCATCCATTGTCTGCCACTTCATGGCTACTGCCATGATCCTACCTCTGTCTCTCTTTGCAGTCCCTCTCAAATGTTGCATCATGCTACCCATAACATTGCCATAGTGGTTGCCAGCATAATGGGTTGTTGAAGTTAGGAAAATGAAGGACATCATCCAAAATCACGATAAACAATTCAATCTCGGTGTATAAATCTTCAGCTTCCCTACTAATCTATGGCATGAACCTCCTGAAACTATACACTATTTCGCATTGTCTGCACGCGCATAAACGTTGCCTTTGCGCTACGAAATCCCATCAACCTGTAACAGCACTGCTTCTACGGCCTTCCTTGCTGCCTACGCTGGCTGCTCCGGTCTTCAACATCCCGCCACCAATCGCCCACTCCCTTAATCCTCCACCAGCGGCTCCAAACATCACCTTTCTTTGTCATTAAGAGTTTGGGCACCTCAAGAATCTTGCCCTTCACCATCTATGGACTAATCTCTACAATTTATGCTTCCCTCTTTATAAAACCCCGCGTGAGAAATCACCAGCCCTGTCTCATCCTCCCATCATCACCCCTTCGTGCTGTGACCTGAATCACATACTGTTCTCGCCCTTCTTTTTCATAGCACAAGTTGGTAGAAATGTCCTAATTCACCACACCTAAAGCATACGCCTTAGAAAAGTGTTCTTCTTCTTCTTTTGTTGACCTTTTTGTCCTTGGATACGAAATCGCATCTTCCTCCTCCTCATATGATCTTGATTCCTCCGTTCTGTTGCCCGCCTTGGTCATCCTTAAGTCTCTTCTTGTCGAAGAGTTTCCCATGTCTTCCCAATTTGGAGGTATTCGCTCTACCCAAAATTCCTTGGACAGTCTCACTCTTAGGACATTGCATTTGAGCGATCCCGGCCACATTAGACCCTCATTAAGGAAGTGGCTTCCATAACCGATTGATCACGAATCGTCTTCAATCTATTGAGAAGGTGGAGTTTCCTCTCCCTTATGCATACGAAATAACCAAATTCGATTTTCCAAAAGCATTCTCCTTTAGTGAAGTCCCTTGATACAATGTGGTCAACGTTGTCCACATCTCATTCTCTTGTGTTCTTTTCGACGTGTGTGAGACCACATGATCCTCGGCCGTCACGTAATCAAGCGCTTGGCCTTGCTTGCGCTTCCTCTGCTTCTTCAACGGATCATCATCAACGAGAGCATTTCTGTTGCTTCTAAGCATGGAAGATGTTTCGTGCGTGTTCATCAATAGCGACGAGTTCTAGCCCTCCATGTGATGAAGTTGGATATCGTCCTTTATCACGATCTCGTCCGCAACACGCCATCTGTCAAAAGATGTCGAAGAGGATACTCTTCTCCTTCTTCTATCGCACCCTCGTGAACTAAGATACGGAAGTTTCTTGGCGCTAAAACCCTCTAGAGAATATGCTCCCTACGACGGTGATTCCTCAGGAAAGTCACCTCACTGCTTCGTGTCGGAATCGGCGTTCTCCAATCACTGGTTGATACGGATCCTGGAACTTCTTGTGAAAGATTTGTTCGGGGTGTTTGCTGCTTTGTCACACCTTGCTGAACATTGTTGCGCGCGGCAAAAACGGTGCCCAAAACCAACTCTGAAAGAAAACAAGCCGCATCGTACAACAATAGGAAGAACGAGAACTCGAAACCATTGTCTTGTTAACAATTGTTCGCAGCCTGCGCGATGGCTACGGGGTCACAACTGGTCGCGTGGGCCCTGCGCCAGGCCCCTGCGTCTGCATCACCACCCTTCCACTATTCCTGGATCTCGTTGTCACTGCGGGACGGTCGCCTTCCTATGACAAAAACTTCGACTCTTGAGCGTGGCTTCAACTCGTTGATACTATAATAGCTGCAGTATCATGTGAAACATTCGAATTTTACTAGCGAAGTCCTTGCAATAGTAATCTGATTTCGCCTCTGGTGGCGTAACTTAACAAGTTATCTTTCTAAATAATACATGAAAACATAAAATCGTCTGCTACCTACCTGAATATGAATCAAATGCGGAAAATAAGCACATTCGACAAGAGACACAAAGTTTTAGGACAGGTATCTTGTTAAAAACCAAATGCGAGAAAGCAAGTTCAACAACTCTTAAGGGTTTTGTTATTGTACGATTTTTGAATACAAACTGAAATTACGTTAATGGTTGTAACAAAATGCGTGACCTCTGTCTTTGGAGACATATATTGTGGCTAATTCAACATGAAAATGAAGAACCCCACGGTACCTACGCAATCGACCATCGTCATTGTGTCACCTTTGGATCTGTTCGAATGCGGGCGATCTAGCCTTTTAAAACTAACATTTTGTCAAAAGCACCGTATTCGACTCCTTTGAGCATAGCCACCCTCTGGGCTACGTATTCTCTGTGACTGGTCTGCGTCACCCCTCCTGAGCACATCACCCTGCGGGACCTGTCTTGCTCTGCGGTGCTAATATGCCTACTGTATTGTGTTCTCGACATCGATCGGAGAAATCACTTTTATCAGCCCCTCGGCGCATTTGCAAGCTCACTAGAAAATTTTAGAGCGAACCGTGCCCAATTTCGACTTGACTCAGTGTTGCCACTCTTGTGTGTTCTCCAACTTCTTCAAACCTTTAATACTTTTCTTGTTGATCAATCAGCAGCGGCAAGTCTAATCTCTAATCGTGACTAAGATTAGAAAGACTTGATCCTCGTCACATAGAACATTCTCACCCTGTTTAAATTAATTGCTTTAATTATTGAATTCATAATTAGACTTAGGGTCTCCATTAAAATAATTAATTATTTGAATAACTTAAGCTTTAATTTGAATTTCTCCAAGCGATTTTACAGGTCTTGGAGATCTCATGTGTTCTAGCCCCTCCACAAGTTTAAGCAACTAGAGAGCACATCATGATGCCAAAAATCAACAATTCCTAAAGGCTTGAAATTCTCCTATGGTGTCACCACTTTTAGTGGGTAACATGGTGTAATTCATTCTTCCTTCTTCAAATGAAAAAAAAAATAAAAAATGACATTGAAATTGTTGTGGTCAAGGACCATGGTGCATTCCACTCTATTGATTAGAATTGGTTTGTAGGATCTAATTCAAAGATTTTGTGGGACTTGGAGCAAGGTAGCTCAACATGGATTTCTATGAGCTAAAAGTTACCAAATAGTTTGTATTTAAGTATTTAGTTTGTGCATAATTGGTTATTTAAAATTGATGGTATAGTTTTAAATTCTTTATTTGTCCATCACATGCCTTTATCATGTACATGGTGGATTTTATTTTTATGCTATGTGTCTAATTGTTGTAGATCTGGCCCTTTTTTGTATATGGTTTTTTTAATATATATATGTCAATTGGGTGTAGCTCTAGTGGTTGTGAGGAAATTCCTTCTGCTTCACTTAATTCAAATTCCAATTTAGCAGTATGTTTTCCCTTAGTAAGGCAATTGTTGATGATCTATAAATGATCTGACTAACGAGTTGTTGACCTATCCTTGTGCTTGAAGAATCTAAGGGTTTAACTTGGGTACCATCGTCAAAATAGGGGAAGTTCTTTGTTGGAGTTTACTAGGATATATTGCCTTGAAAAAAAAACCACCTTGATTGACTATTACAATAAACACTTAAACCCTATGTTTAAAAGAGCAGTGGAATTTCTAGATGGTTCTTTTACCACCAATACCACATGTTCATCACCCCCCATTTTTATTAAGCCAAGTAACAATGTCAAGGTACTCATATGTCATAGAAATCATTGGTCATAAATATGAAGAGGCTTCAATTCCTACATCTCCAGTCTCAAAAATGGTCCTAACCCATGCAACTGCATTTTAAAGATAACAGCAGAGTTAGGTGTGACAAAGCTACACTAAAGCCATTTTTTTGAACCAGGCTGTTCTTAAGCTGATTAAAGAAATTCTAGTTATACAAGCCAGTCATGCTCACTAACCCCACAAATCCCTCCAAAAATAGAGACCTATTTTTGCTAGTAATACTAAGCATCTGGAAAAGGGCCTGTCCATCAGGGTTAAAAGATTCAAATCAGAAGCACCTACTTGCTTAAAATGAGTAAAATTCAAGTTTATTTTAAAGAAAGATAAAGTACTGAAATAAGTGTTTATTTAACTCCATGAATTATGGTCTAACTGCTCACTTGTTCTCAAAGCAAACATCTTGAACATGCATAAAATTATCTTTAAATAGGGCACAAGACCTGGTTCACAACAAGTATGTACTAAAATATAATCAACATCAGTGCCCAGAATATCAACCTTTGTCTTATGAAACTAAAATACACTTCAGTTATTCTTATCCTCATAAAGTGCCTCATTGGCTAGGTCAAAGGATGATTCATCATTCACAAAAAGAAGCGTTTGTAATTGCATGCATAGACTTCACTGTCTCACATTATGTAACCCGATCACCCCATCTAAAAATAAAAACTTCAAAAATGGTAATGCTTACAAATAGACATTTCTAAAATGAAAGTATGAAATTATATACAATAACTGCATGTATATTACGGACTCACAGTCTAACAATTTAAATCATTATTAAATACAGAAGATCATATACTCAATTCTTTGCGGAAATTAAAACGCCAATTACTGACATGTAGAAAAATCAATTGCACACAACAAGATGTTTCAAGAAGAAACTTAAACTAAAATCTCCAACTACTCATATATTATATATATCATGGAATCATGAAACAATATCATATTACAAAGCTCAGCTCATGACTCCTAGGTACAATATTACAATACAAACTCCACCTTGTCATACAAAAATTGGTTTACCCTTGTACCAATTTATTGCCTCCCATATTTGTAATCCTAGAGAAGATCATGTAGATAGATTAAGTCTTGCCTTACCTTGATTATGACCTCATTAGCAACTCCAATGTGTGTATGGTTGCATTGAATGCACCACTATAGTCACAATTGATAGTCAAACACACCCCTTTCACTATCTCTCTTGGCAGGGTACTCATGGATACATGTCTGATAATTATTGTTGTGTTTCTTGGAGTTTACAGAAAGTAAGATACTACTTTGTAGATTAATTAAATAATTAATTCACTCATCTTTACTCATAGTGTATCTTTAGTTACAACTTACTTTAAGCTGAAGTTTAACTGTAACTAAGTTAAACTAAATAACAACTCATAACTATCTTCCAACTATTGTTACAACACTAGGTTACAGCAAGTCCATGTTCGCATGAGTCACCAACCAACCTTCTTGGAATACGTAATTCCTTCGATTAAATGGTTTGCCACATTGAATTATTTAAAATCAAGTGCTCAGAGAATAAAGATTATTATTGTTATGCAGTTATCATTAAGAGCTAATAATAATAAAGCATGCATTCTATTTTCAGAATATCACGATCTATATAAATGAACTTTGTGCATATTTCTAAAAATAGAAACTCATCTAAAAGATAGAATTTGCTCAACCATCTATAATCGACATCCTGCTAATTTTGAAATATATCACCATTCTAAAAATAGACATACACTAAAAAAAGAAAATAGCCTACGGGCCCCACTGATAGAAGGTGTGGTACTACTAGGATCATCTGTCTTATTGAATCTCAACGAAGTGACCCCCTCAAAGGTAACAATGCTCCATGTCCAAAAATAGAAATATCTAAAAGGCAAGCGTGTATTAATAGAAATGTTTTCTAGAATGTCCACATGCAACAACGTGAGACTTTCCAAAAATAGAAACATCTAAAAAACACTTTCTAAGCAGTATATGAAAACAAACGTATATGCTAAAAAATAGCTACATTCTCATGAATCCGCTTGACATCTTGCATGTTTGAAGGTACTTCATGCAGCGGAAAACCTCTGGAAGGTTCATATCGATGCGTGACTCTAGCACATGAATCTATGGATATCTTGTGCCGAAACCTTTGATACGGACGTACGTGAGTGGAATGAATGGGATGAGGCATCAAGGTGAGAAATCCAAAAAGAGGAGAATGTAAAATTTTAGTAACTCCAGCCACCCTTCCATGTGTGGTGCCGTAATATCCCCAAGGGACAACGATCGTAAACGTAGGAAATGCACCAATACGGATATAGAAAAATATAATACTGAACAGGATCTTTGAATCATAGCATAGAACACGAGCGAACGTTTTATTAATCGGAGGGTACGCAGAGAGGGTACGATAAATCGAAATAGGTGCCTGTCTGCCACTAGGCAGAAGTGGAGACCCTCTCCCAGCTTTGAAAATGGGCGCAACAAGGACGACGTCCTATGAGCACTATGGTCGAAGATGAGCTATGTATTTAATCTTGGTACAAGAAGGTGATAAATTTATTTTGATGTCAGCTGCCAGGCCTCACCGATGGCTTGTTGTCTGCTGCTAGTGACGAGCGCGAACGAATGAGGCACCGGTCACTGAATCCTCCGGACAAATGAAATCGACCTACGAAGCTGAAAAGCATTTATTGAGCTTTGCCCCTCTCCCAAGTCCTCATCGGATGGGCGTCCTACCAGAAAGTGAATCTGCTCTGAACACTCGGATACGACGGATGCAAACTTCCAAACCGGTCTGCGTCCTTCCCTTCTCGTCTGCGTCCTCCAATACCGGTCTGTGCCAAACCTCGGATCTATGCTAGATACAGAACTATCTCCTGGGATCTACGAGCTCTAGGGCTGGAGTGCGTTATTATCCTTAGGATACGAACTGAATCTGTCAATATCCTCGGATATTGTCACTCCTCGGTACGAATCCTAATCTTTGAACCCCCCGGTCCCCAACATACAAGACTAGATGCGCATACAGAATGAATGCGCAAAGATCTGTCTCCCCAATTTGGATCTAACAATAGCCTTAGGATACCGCAGCACCACGTAACGAGGAAATAGGACGGCGTCATCACTCTGAAACTGAACGGGCGTCACTCCCCCACCTCCCTATTGTTTTCTCTTCTGCCAAACATTGCGTCCTCCTTGAGCGGCGTCCGCCCACTCTCTGAAAGAATCGGCGTCCTCTTTCCGGACGGGAACGGCGTCCCTTCTCCTTCGAGGTACGGCGTCCTTCCTTCTCTTGCTCTGCCGCGACCACGAAGGCTTTCTCCCCCTCGGTGCTCGCCCGAGCTAACTGCCTCTCCACAGAGCTGAAAAGTAACAAAGGACAAAAACATGCCTGAGCGAGCACTGCGGTCCCCGAAAGCTAAAAGGTAAACCCGGAAAAAAACCTTACACGAGAAGCGAGCACTCGAAATACGAGAAGCTAAGGTGAGATCTCAGCCAAGAACACTCGTACACTAACAGGTCTTTAACGAGACCGACTAAACAATAGCGTCTTTGAGCAGAGACAAAGTCCATTATCATGCAAAATATCAAATCATGAAATGATCCAAATACAAGGTAGAAACCTCTCACTTTATAATATGGTCCCTCCAAAATTTAGCTGCTCCCCTTATATTCCTACGCTTTCTTGCGATTTACACCGCCCGTGTTGATACACTCCCCCATCATAATCACGTGAACCCCCAAGCCCCCTCTTTAAATTACAACGTTCATCTACTAGGAAAAAAGAACACTTTGTTGCATAAAAAATGAAGATGACTAAGGTAAGGGTGACCCTCTTATTTCTATCACTTTATTTATTATCTATTCGTGACAAAATAAAGCAAAGTGAAATATTCCAGTTGGCAAGGCTAATTGGGAATATCCCGACAAACGTTGCTTGTCCTCGGTATTTGAAGTGATGAATCTTGTAAAGTACGCTCGCTCTCCCAGGCCAGCACATCTGTCCAAGCAAAAATTGCTTGTTCTCAAGCAATGTTGCGGAACAAGCCTACTCTCTGGGTGATGCTCTGCAAATACGCAAGGTAACGGGTCACTGAAGCCTCTGCTGTCTCACTGCATCACCACGGCAGAGGGATGTCTCGTGCCCGGAGGATCCCAGGCGGCCTCTCCCGGGCGCGACCAATCAATGGTCCTCCAGGATCCCGCCTTGGCACCCAGCAGCCGATAATCGCCTGACCCATGGCTAGGGGCTGTCTCCTTTGCTCTAGCCGCAGGCGCGAGGCCATGACCGCTGTTGCTACTGCATCTGTCGTTGTGTCGGTGTCCCATCGGTGTACGGTGACTCATCATCTCTCTCCCATCAAGAGCATCGGAGTCGAAAATATAATGAGAATATCTCCCTCCCTGTGGATCACTCCATCTCCAAAGCAATCATCCGGACCAAATGAGCCACCTCACAACAAGGCAACTCCCAAAATTCCTTCCACCTCGAGGGCACTGCGGCCAGCCAGAGGTGGGCACAGAAATATGTGAACTTGGCAAGCATCATGGCTTACCTCATCTTTGTCCTTCTCTCCACTCGTGACAAGTGTAAGTCTGTACGTCATTGCCCTCCAATGACAGTAACGAAAAACAATCCACCATAGAAAGGTTCCTCCATCGATGAAGAACAACGGCCCAAAACAAACCATAGTACGGTCTCATCACTGCCCAACCTCGACGAGAAAATCACGCGGCAGGCGAGCGCACGAATTCAACACATCTACTAATGGATATGGTAGGCAGATATAATGACAACATGGGTCCAAACACTTGCCCATGGTTGTACAATGGATAGATATCGATCTCATGACACATCAAAGAAATGCATACACGATGTGTGCTTGTGCCTCCTCCCATGCTCCCATTAGAACATGTAGTGCAGAAATTGGCAATTTTTTCCCACTCACGGACACATCCGGCTCATGTGTCTCCTCATAGTCAAGCCTCTCATACAAATCGGTATATATCGACCAAATGAAGACATGATAAAATGACAAAATGAAGGAAATACCCGAAGGTCTCATGTGGTGCTGAAAGGTCGTCACTCATATGCTTGAGCAAGTCAAGAAGAATAGTGCATAGATGTCTCTATCATCATTACTTTAACATAAGTGCAACAAATATGAAGTGATCCTGAGACCCTGCCGTTTATGAATCCACCATATCTCTGCTGGCATACTTCCTCCATAATATTCGCATACGGTGACAATGACATGAGCTCATGCAAATGAGTTCTGTCGGTACAAAGACACATTCTTTGGCATGTCCTTGTCAAGAACTCCTCTGTGTCTTGCAATAAATATGAATACCTCCCCAAGGTGGGTACTTCCCAATCAAAGACAAATTGTGCCATCTCCTTCTCCTCCATCAAACAACTCATGATGAAGACCACGATGAATGATATCGATAACACATCAACACCATGCATCCATACTCTGTCTTGCATGACAAAGTGCAGTATCCATCCATCTTTCCCCATCCTCCTACTCTTGGAAGAGTGTTTGCCAAGTGATGACCAAACTCTTGAAATGACTTGTTATGACCAAGCCTCCTATTTGCTGGTGTCTTAGATACGCAGAAAGTAGCCTCCCCTGGCTCCCTTGCTCATCATCCCCATCCACTCAATCACTTGCAGGTGCCTCCTTCTCTCATCCCCGTACTCCTCCCATGAGGTGCCATCCTCCCAAAATCAAATTTCTGATTTTGCAGCATAGGATTTTGAAGTATAAACTTCTCAGAGATCAGCGAGACCCTATCAAGAATCAAATAGGTGGTAGGCAAAAACCTCCCATCATGATGTGTATGGCTCGAGGATATCGCACAAGCATGGAAGATGTTATCCATCCAGAATGTCCACCATCTTATTTGCTCTTGTGAGAAGGAAGAAATCATTGCACCCCATGGTGCAGCAAGGCCATCTACGGTGGAATCTCTCGCTGAGACCTCCCCTTCCTCACCAACACTGCTCCACCGAGCACCAACTCAAAACCTCTAACCTCGCCTCAACACGTACGTTGCGCACCGCCATCACCCGCGCACAACTGCGGCCCCGTCTCATGCCACTATCCAAGTCAACTTGCTCTTTGGGACTAGGTGGCTACTCTCTCTCTTCAATGGGAAGGAATGACCCAACAACTCTGCCTAGTCTACATCCACTTGCCTTACACAGCAGAGGACGATGCGGTCTTAAGTGTGCCTCGGGTTGTACCATCGAGAATCCGGTTTGTTCCCCAATGTGGACCAACAACGCCCGACTTGGTACAAGTCACTCTCATGCCTCCGGCTCTGATCTTGCAACAAAAATGGTCTCCGTCTTCCCGGCGCGCTTCTCCCCTCGAGCTCGAAGGTACGTAGGCAGGACAACACCGGCCGCTGCGTGTCATCCGGCTCTGTGTCTCCTAGTGCCTCGCCGATAGTGGATATGTCTCCTGATACCTCACCCATACGCGTACGCTGCCACTCGAAGACCGAGGACACGGCTCCGGTCATTACCTCAATAGATGGCTCTCCAAGAGTGAAGCTCTATCTCTCCTACGATATCAGCGGCCGCAGTCGACTCTAATGATGGTGAGTCATGTCTGCACTAGTGTGTCCTCGAACTCACCATGATCCTGCGTGTCTATCATCCTCCAGAGTGCGGGTAACCATTTTAATGGTCTTCCTCTCCGATGCTAGAGCTCGGTACAGAAGAGGTATCCAACTTGTCCACCCAAGCTCTTCTGGGCGCTGCAGGCCCGTCAGGTAGCCGGTAGATGGAATCGTCCTGCGTAGCGGCAAGCACGGTCATGTGAGAGCTTGTTCTGTGGTCGTGAAGGTCTGTCATCATGGGGCCGAACATAATCTCTACTAGCGTGCGGTGGTCATCACCAGTGTGTGGTGCCCTTTGTCTTGGTCTTGTGGGTTTGATACCGCATCGGGCCCAAATATATTGATCAAAAGGAGGAAACATCCCTGAGCCACTGTTCCATATCGCAATCTGCAAACATAGCCGCATGAACGGGCTGAATTATCCCTCTTGTCTTTGACTTCAGTAGAATGACATACGGTATGTGGCTGAACACGCCGATCCTTTCTATTTTGGAAAACCCTAGGGTTCCTTCTTGGTCTTTTTGGGTGCATCTTTGTATGAATGTATCCATCTTCTGGGTCATCTTTTCCATCAACTACCTTGTCCTACCAAACATGTCCTCCATTGGATTCCATTGTTTTGTCTCCCTAAATCTCTCTTGGTCATCACTGCCCTTGACTCTTTAAGCTGTGTCTACGAGTTCCTCGGTGCCGTTGTTTATACCAAAACCATCTTGTTGCTTAACTTCGACCTCCGGTTATCATGAAAACTATTAGGACAATTCCGAAATTTAGGAAAGTGATCCTGCTTCAAAACCCGGAAAAACCCGGAAAGCATTTTCCTAATTCAAAACTTCAGAATTTGGTACTTTTAACTTTGGCCTTTTTTCCAAGCTGATTACAGAGTTACATTGCTATTTACTCTTGTATGATTTCTTTTCTGATGTCATAGACCTGCGAAGTTGAACGGTGTATAAGTACTGCTGTGTGTCTGAGGAATAACCGATGATAAACGATACACCAATACGGATATGAAAATGTAATGCGGGCAGATCAACGAATCATAGCACATGGAATACCGGAAAGTAGAGCCATTTTTATTAATCGGAAAGTACATAGAGAGTACAATAAATCGGGAGTAAGTGCCTATCTTGCTAAACGAAGTGGAGACCCTCTCAACTTGAAAATGGGCTGTAAGGGCAATCCTAGGTATGCTGCAAAGGCCCGAAAGATGGTACTTGTTTACAGTACGGAACGGTAAATAAGTTGCTGATCTCCAGCTGCCAAGCCTCCCACGATGGCATGTTGCTCTGCGCTGGTGACGGTAGCCGAGCGGATCGGGGCACCGGTCACCAAATCCTCCGGACAAATAGATACGACCTGCGATGGCTCGCTTGTTCGGCGGGCACCGCCTCTCCCAAGTACGCTCGTGGGATCGGCGTCCTACTGGTGGATGCGTACGGGCACTGGGATCGCCAGGATGCGGGCTTCAAACCAGATGCGTCCTTCCCCGCCACGATCGTCCTCCAATACGAATCGCACCGCCCAAACCTAGGATCTGTGCTGAATGCAGAACTGTCTCCTGGAATCCCTAAGGCTCTGAGAGCTGGATGCAGTGTCCGCCGGATGCTGGACTGAATCTGCTCAATGTCCCCTGGGATCTGTCACTCCTCCAGGCGGATCTAGTGCTAGACCCCAGGATGCAGCATGCAAGACTAGTCTGCACACTTACAGAACTAGATGTTGCCGATCTATCCTCTGGTGGATCTAACAATAAGCCTTGGAATCTTCGCAACCCTTACCTTGAGAAATAGGCCAATCCTCACTCTAAGGCTAAACCCAATGTCTGCACTCCTTAAGCAGTGATGCTACTGTGGGCTTCGAGCTGCGTCACTCATCGGGCGGCGTCCTTCACTCACAGAGATCGGGCGTCCTCTTTCCGGACCAGAGCAGGCGTCCTTCTCCTTCAGAATCGGCGTCCTTCCTTCTCTTGCTGTGGCTCTCGGGGGGGCTTTCTCCCCCTCGGTTGTGGCCGAGCGCTGCTGCTCTGGAATTAAAGTATACTCGGGACAAACCTTACTAGGCGGGCACTCGAAAGAGTACCGAAGCTAAGGTGAAACCGGAAAAAACCTTACCGAGCGGAGCACTGCGAAGTCCCAAGAGTAAAGGTGAGATCTCCGTGGGGAACACACCGTGCTGCCTAGCGATCTGCTGTGACCGACTAGGCTGGCCGGCGTGTGAGCGGACAAAGTCCGACCTCAATAAGAATATCAAATCATAGAATGATCCAAATGAGGGTGAGAACACTCTCCTTTTATAATACCAAATTCCTCCAAAAATTTAAGCTTTGCTCATACTCTTCCTAAGCTGCTGTGGGTTTACCTTGGGTCAGCAGTACCTCCCCATCATAATCACGTGGACCCCAAGGCCCCCTCTTTAAGTTACAACGTTCATCTGCTAGGGAAAAGAACACTTTATTTATAAGAGCAGGATGACTAAAGTGAGGTGACCTCTTATTTCTCACTTTATTTATTGTGTCTAGCTAAGCGGCAAGGAAAGCAAAGCAAAACTGAAATATTCAGTGCATGAAGCTAATTGAGAATAATAAAATTTAAAGGGCTTAAGTAAAACCTTTACAAAATGACTTGTAATACACTTCAAATGAGTCAATATGAGGGTGGTCAGAAGCACATTTAGCATTATTCAACAGAGATTCTTCCTGCACTGATGTTTTTTCAACATTAACTTTGACCAGAATTGACTTGTTGTATTGGCATGCAACAATACTTCAGCCCATAGTGATTCATTGCCTCGTGTACCCATACGTTGCCAGGCGTAATGGGACCTCTCAAAATAAATCAACAGCTGCCTCTAAAAATAAACAGAACTTTTCCTATAAAAAGAATCAAATGAGTTTACAAATAATTTACCAAGTCTAAACTTCAAACTTGACTGTGATACTTCTTTATACTATTGTTTTTCCATTTTTGTTACTGTAGGATATAGAATCCACACTACTATTTTTGGTACTTGTAGTTGCTTATACCTTCTTCCTCATCAAACTTGGACAAATACAACTGCGTTTCCATTTGCAATTCATTTTACAACATGTAGTGACATCTGTTCTAAAGCTAGGAGAGCCTTTCCAAAATCTCTGAGGAACAATTTCTTCCTTCAGAAAGCAGGCGCAATGCAATAGAAAATTAATTTGTGTCATTACAATTTCCATACATCACTTTAGAATCGAAAACCACGATTCAAATAGTCGAAATTTGTTCTCATGTGCCTTTGCATTCTTGTAAAACCATATTGCCATGTGTCTTACCTTTGCTGACTCTGCAGAACAGTTCCATCTCCATCCACATAAGAATAATGACGCTGGAAATAACATGAGAATTACAACTTCATTAGAAGAGAAAAATATACAATATTTTGGTTGAAATAAAGAAAATTGATATGCTTAGGAGTTTACAATATTTTGATTGGAATAAAGGCCAATTACATTGAAATAGCCAAAACTGGATTAGTTTCTAATGCCTAGACAGTGCAACAAAATTTAGACGGAGATGATTATATGGATACAGTTTCGGCAAAATTTTGAACAAACACCATCTTAGGAATAATCCCAAGGAACATAAACAGAACATGCGTTGTTATACATGATTGATAATGAGAAAAGGCAAAAAATAGGTGAGCAGATGTTTGTTTATGTTGAATATACAATCTGCAATAGACAGGATTCTTTTCATGGTAAGAAATCTGAATTTACATATTTTTCACAAATAAATAATTTGGAGTTACTACAATGTAAAGTAACTTGTACCTGTGAACTGCAAATTTCTTTGACACATGATAAGGAAGTTTCTGTTCCATAGCTGCAATATGCCAAGAAAAGCATTAAATCACACTGCTTGACAAATTGATTCCTTTCTTCATATTAATATACTTTAATGCTCTCAGGGTGAAGGAACGCCACCATACACTAAAGGTAACTTTATGCTGTTTATTGCCAAAAATATTATAGAATTTTAATGCCATCTGCGGTAGCTTTGCTGTGTCAGAGTTGAGCGAGAAGTTTCCAGTGACCGTTTCAAAGATAACCATATTGAATGGTACAGGTATTGTTTCCATCATAGTTGTTCTGTCCAAAACGGACAAACTTGGCATAAGCACTTCAAATGTCCAGTGAGACGGTCTCAGAAAATGGTCTGCCTAAAACCCTCGAAACTCCTGTTGTCTTGATCATTCTGTTTACTCATTATTGTACGATTTTAGTGATTCATTATGAATGTTATACATATATAGATAAGAATAGACCAACTTCATTGTATTGATATGTTAAGGAAAGCTGAATGGTTTCTTTATATAGAAAGAATACCTACAGCAAATATGAACTGTAAACATGTGTAGACTATGCTAATAAGATACATTTTATAGAACAGTTTAGATCAATTTTGACAATTTTCTTCTGAATACACTATAAAATGTATCAGAGAAGAATGTACAGGATCCCATATATAGATCAAATCTGTGTACGAAACTCTCATTACACAGAAAACAGTTTAAGTAACAACAATTAAAATGGAAGTCACTCCATATACAGTTGGTTGAAGATTATTGTGTCAGGTTTGTAGACCATACAGGTCTCTGGACTATATTTGAACAACCATTCCCTACTTCCAGAAAAAATGGGTGAAAATTCCTCTGAAGCAAGGAAGAAATGATAAACAGAAAGTAAGTGTTTTAATACTACTTTTGTATTAATGGTCAACTATTGTATTTATATACAGAAGAGCGTTAATTTTGAATAGCAATGGTATATTCTGTAACACAACAATTACTTCAGCTGTCCTTTTATTAGCCCAGTGATAATTTCCCTTGTTTTACAATAGCAATCACATGACCCACCATTAATCATTTTGTTGTTTTAATCACATAAACAATAAATGCAGAAGACTAAGCCAAAGACAAAGGAAACACCAATATTTGGCTAATGCTGAGGAAAAAACACAGAAAGGAAAAACCACTTGATCAATTCTTCTTTATTATAAATATCAAATGTTCAACAGTATACAATAATACAAATTCAAAGTCAAAATTGACACATGATCACTATCCCAAAAACAACCCTGTCAAATCTGCAATTCTGCTCTCCAATCAACATGATAAAATCAGCCCCCCCCCCCTAACAGAAAAACAACAACAGTCAAAATCCTGGTCAAAATCCTTCTAACAGATCAGTTAAAGGAGAAGAGAACTCAACTTTGTCTTGCTGGTCAGAATTCAACAAACAGTCAACAAATCTGCAGTCCAAGATGGTCAACCCAAAATCCCACCCTATGATCAAACACTTTCTGTCAATGAGTCAAAGTGGCTAACAATTCTCAGTTTCTGTGTAAATATTGCGGCCTGAAAGATGCCCAAAAAATTGAACTAAAATTTTGCTCAGAAAATCAAAAAAGTCAATGCTGGCCAACGCTAGTCAGAGTTACCAAACAACCAGATTTTCCGGCCTCCTAAAAATTCATCCTCCTACCCAAGTGTGAAAAGAAGTTAGAACAGCTGCCCAATGAGGTGTACAAACCAGTGGATGAGGAGAGAGAAGAATATGTTGTGAGATGATGATCCCAAATGAGGGTGGGTCTCTCTTGTTTATATGAATTGATGAGGGTCAGCTGACATGTCCTGGCAGGCTTCGCCAGAGACTGCAGCAAGCTGATAGACACGACCTTGACAATTTGCAAATATGTGCATTTCATTAAAAACATATTTCTCCTTCATCCCGAATTTAATGATCTTTAAGTTGTTTGGTCACTCTGCGAAAAGAAGAATTCAATGTGTGTTAATTATCTCCATCAAATGAGTTGTCCAAAGTGAATTTGGCCTAATTTGTCAACTTCTTCCTCCTCTCAACTATGAAATTCCACCTACAATCCATCCCATCATCATGCCATCCTTTCATCACGAACAATCTTTGCATCTCATCTCATCTTTGCTGAACATTGATATAGATAATAAGAAGAATCGATCGAGGTGAGTCACAAGACACGCAACTCTCCTTTGACAAAAACGGTCACATAACTAGGGCAGAACCCCAGTAGGACTTGATCCTAGATCAAGTTGTTGAGCATCATACATCCTACTATACATGGGGAGTACGACAATACACGATGTGTCCATACATGGTGCTATGGTCCCTATTCTCTTTCCCAACTCATTGGCCGGATATGAAGTACTTCCCAAGAAATCCCACATCTTTTGCATAGGTAGGATATGTCTTTGGGCATCATGAGAGGAAAGGTGAATCACTCATCCCACTCATATGCCACGCCGAGAAGGTGAAACAACCACTCATCATGCTTATGTCATCAACCAAGGAAGGTAGTCCTCACTATGCTCTCCTTATATCATCATAGGGTATCACGGAAATTCCAGAACCCACTCAACTTCGCAGCACATAGCTCGAAGCCTTTAAAACCCAAGAGCTCCCAAAGCTCAATGTCCAACTCAGCGAGACCCTCGCCGAGAAGGTCCTTCCATGACTCAAGTCTCTTTCGGAAGGTTAAGGAGCAAAACGCCCCAAGGCGCTACGCCAGGGTCTCCAACAACTTTGCTCATCGATCCTGATGTGTTGGAGCCTTATTTCTCCCCATTGTACCATATCCAAGATAAGCGAGTACAGTAGACCACTGCTTGGGTGACAAGCAGAACACGGACCTGCGAAAGCGAATCCTCTGGTGTCGTAGATAACGGTGTATCCAACACATGCTCAAATAGCTCATGAAAGAGCTTCCCTCCAGCAAACAACACAGCAAGCCATACTAGGCGTAATATGTTTGCTTGTGGCGGTGTGGAGGCAACTTCGATTTCTGATTCTTGTCATCGAGGGTGATGAATCCCCAAAGAGAAGCAACATCTGGCTTGTGCTCTTTCTATCACCACTACCGGTAATCGGCATCGAGAATATCATGCAACCTCAAGTTACGATCCTTGTCTTAGTCCATAGTAGATAATGCCATGAAGAATATCTCAAGAGATTGTTTCGACAACCCAATGTGTGATGAGGCTCAACCATAAATCGACTCCAAATACTTACGGTAGTGTTGATTTCTGGTAGCATCGGATGTGTCTAGCCTCAATAATTTATGGAGGAGCTGGAACACATGCATTCTCCAAGACAGGAAATCGTTTTCATTCCACCCCGAAACCGATCTAATTAAATAATTAATTATTTTTAATGGATGCCTAAGTCTAAACTTGAAAATTAAAATAATTAAAGGCGATAATTATTTGAAATTAAAATCCTAGAAAAGACGAAGATCGAAGTCAAGATAGTCTAAGCCATTGATTAGGATCTAATATGGGCCATTGATTGTTCAATGACAATATTATAGTGACTCGATGGCAACTTGGAAACACATCGAGTGAGAGGGAATCAAGAATCAATTTCTCTAAGAAATGGCGCGACGATTGCGAAAAAGGAAGTGATCGAGGCCAATTTCTTGGAAAGTGAGGATAGTTTGCTGGAGAAGTTATTCACAGTCAGGGAATACATTATGAAGCGAGAAAATTTGGAAGAGAGTTGTCTTTCGTATGATCTGAGAAAATAGAGAAAAGATATGTCAACGCCTTAAATAAGCCACTTGAGAGAGCAACCTCCAATACATTACATGAATGAACAATTCTTGGATGATACAAATGACAAAACCTCCTTTCTATGTAAAGTCCGCGCAGGGCCACAATGTAATCTGGCACGACTATTAACAATGTAAGGGCACAATAATAACAATATTGAGGTTAGAGGGCCACAATAGCAACAATAAGAGCTAAGCTAGTAATACAAGGACCTAACGCCTTTCTCCTTCAAAAAAGTGTTGTCCTCAACGAGTAACTACGGGTATACCATGTAAAATTCTCATCCTCCCATGTAAGGTCTCCTGCAGGTAAGTTCTTCCACTTGATAGCCTTTCTTCAGAATTGATTTAGTAGTGTCAGGTTCTTGTTTCGCCAGCGACTTCGGTTCAATATGATTTTCCTTCCTCATCGAGTTAGCAATATTGTTTGGTACAGAAGATTTTCACCTATAACCTTCTTTAAGCATGAAACATGAAATTGGATGCACTTGCAGAAAAGCAGGCTCCAATTGCTTATTACCATAATTGTAATCTTTGCAACACCTTGTAAGGACCATAGTACTTTGGTGATAATTTTAGCCTCCTTCTTAACTTGCTTGAGGGACGTTGTTGCTGTAATTATGGTACATAAAAATACAGTCTCTACATCAAAAACTTCTCAACTATGATATTGATCTGCCTGTTGTTTCATTCGATTTTGTGTACCCAATTTAAATTTATTCTTTAAGAGTTGGAGAACTTCTTGTTGATACTCGATGTGATCTTCCTTGCTTGAACATAAATTTTCTCTTAAAGATGATGTGATGGGCGGTAGGTAGTATATGAGGTACCACTGTGGCCCAGGGTCATTTGCTGGGTATGGAAGGAAGTGTTATACTACGATGGGCGAGAGGAAATAACCACTTGACCCATTGTGTTTGGGCCTAGGATACAAAACAACGAAGATATCCTTCCAAACATTTATTCTTACTATCTTGGTTTGACCATCGGATTGAGGATGATAAAGTAGACTGAAGCTAATTGGTACCAAACAAGAAAATAACTACTGTCCAAAAATTTCCGGTGAAATGGGATCTCTGTACGCTCACAATAACCTTTAGGTTTCCGTATGACTTTTTGAATTGTTTCCATAAATGTATTGTATTTGTACTTGCTTTAAATGGATGAATAATGCTAAGTATTACATACTTAAAGTAAGTCTATCATACCCTGCGATGACACTCTTTCATCGGACTTGGTAAACACAACATCAAAAATCCCATTGAAATATCCTCCCAACGTTGACTTGGAATGGATAAAGGTTGTAGAAGACTTGGGGGTCGTAATTGTCTCAACTTTCTTTAGCCAAACCAAACAGGCCACCACAAACTTTTTGAATATCGGTTAAAATGGCATCCCAAAATTCTTTCTTCACTTGTAGTGGTTTTTAAAAATCCTGGTGTCCTCCTAAAGGAGAAGTGTGCAATTCAAAGAATATTTGTTTTAGTTAGGAAATTCTTACAAAGATATAGCGATCTTTCATGCCATAAAGAATCATTTTCCAAATAAATGTATCGGATGTAGGATCTTCTTTGCCAACTTTTAGATAGTGTCACTTCTTCGTCCCTCTTCCATTTCATCCTTGGGTTATCAGCTCTGGTTGGATAGCTAGAAATATTTTCAAAACAATGCTTCACCTCTTCATTTTCTTGAGAGTGCATATTGCAACATTTAGCTTCTGCTTTTTTTGTGAATTGTTCAAAATCATGCTTAACATCTTTAGGACATTTTTATTGCTCTTACGAAATGTAGTCTTTGTTCCAAAAAGTGTTTAAGACTATCATGAAGTCGTTTCTGTGAGTGTCTTCCCATTAGGTAAGATTTGTCATTCTTTAGTGCATGTAGTATTGCTAGCATTTCTTTCTCATAAACCAGCTTTACGTAAATGCTTTCATTTGATTGGATGACTTTCAAAAGCAATGGTCTTCCTTCTTGCATTAAACAACGCCAATTCCATTTATTGAGCATCACATTCCACAATAAAGGTTTGCCTTAATCTGGCTAGCTAAGGCAAGTGCAAACTGCCTCTTTAAGATATTCAAAGGCCTTGAGCTGTTTGAGAGTCCTTGAAAATGCGTCTTTCTTCAATAATGTTGTTAGGTGCTGCTATTCTCCCACAGAATGTGTAACAAACTTTGATAATGCTGCAATGGCAGAAATCTCTTATTGCTTTATAGTTATAGGGACTTTCCATTCATAATAGCTTTAATTTTATTAGGGTCTTGTTAACACCCTCATGACATACAATATGACGGATATTTCCACCTCTTGCCCTCCAAAAGAAACAACATTTGGATGATTTTGCATATAATTGTTTCTCCACTGCCAATAGTTTAAGAGCACCTTGTCAACATGTTGAACATGATCCTTCAAGACTGTTTGTAGATTAGTATATCATCAAAAAATACTGGCACAAATTTTCTGAAGGGTTTGAAAATGGGAATTCATCGACCCTTGAAATGTAGAAAGTGCATTGGTAAGGCCAAAGGCATGACCAAAAATTCATAATGACCCTCAGGTTAAAATCTTGTTTCGGAATATCTTGATCTTCATTCTAATTTGATGATATCACGAACGAAGATCAACTTATTAAAATAAATTTATCTTTTGTAATTCATCCAATAGTTCATCAATGCGGGGAACCAGAAATTTGTCTTTTAATGGTAAACATTGAACTCCTTATAATCCGGACACATGTGCATGATCCATCTATTCTTGTGCACCAATACTAAGAGCGAAGGAAAGGAACTTCGACTAGGTTAGATATGTAACCTCTAACATTTACGCAATCATACATTCAATTTTGTCTATTTTGGACATAAGGATGTCTGTAAGGCCTAATGTTTGGAAGAACACCTGCAGAATCAAATGAATAGCATGATCATGATCATGAATAAGGATGAGAATACGCTTTAGAATTTCAAACATCTTGAATGATTGTCCAAGACTTTTTGGAGGTCTGCCGAGAAATAGATAGTTTTGATGTTAGAACTTCTGAACGAGCATAAATTGTGCAATTACGTCTCGTTGTTCTTTCTTCGAGCTTTGTCATGACATTAGAGCTTATTATCTTTCTCGCTTCCTGCATTCTTGTGGTCGACTTCCTTTCCTTTTTGAAAAAAGTTTTAAAGAAAAGTTCTTGAAAATTAAAGCTACGGAAATCTGATTGTAACCATTATTACTCCTAATTTCAACATGACACCTCCATGGAATGAAAGCATTGGACTATTAAATACATGTTCCCCCATGGTTATCTTGATATTATGACATTTCTAGAGCAATTTCTGGTTCACTCCATTTGCAACCATCACTTGATGCAGTGCTAAGTACCAAAATAATTTACCTTCAATTCCTTGTTCTACCTTCAATAGATAAGGTATGAATGCTATTGAATCAATCTAACACTATTACCTTTCTTCTTGATATGTATCCTTCCTCTTGGAAGTTTGAGGTGGTAATTACTTCAATGCATTTTACACGATAATTAGAATCATTTCTTCCTCTTCTAGGGTAGGTTCCTGGTGTATATCACTCTTCTTGTTCATTTCTTCTTCCTCTTCCCACCAATCTGTAAAATAGTTCTTCTCGGCACACTTATGACCTTTAATTATTTTCTATCTGCATTGTAGCAAAGCCCTTTTTGTCTTTTTTTCTTCAGTTGTTGTGGTGTCCTTTGTAGGTTGTGTAAATCTAGGGTAGCAACACTTCCTCTTTATAGAAGGGTGGTGAGCTTCCTTGTCGCCATAATTTTACATTCAATTTTCTTTGCTGCTTTGAATACCTTCTCCAGTGAATCGGGTTCCAAAATGCGAACTTCATGTTGGATGTTATCCTTTAAAGTCTGAAATGAAGATCAATCTTGTGTTCCTGCGGAATATAAATTCTGCTTATATTCAATTTTGGAAATCCTCGATGTGCTCCCCCATAAACCCTTTTGTTTGAGATTTATCAATTGACTAAAAAAGGTGTTGCTCTTTCTATCCTCATAATGTGCTATCATTTCCTCCATAAAAATTGACCAAGTGACAATTTTCTGAGAGCAAAGCCATAGTTACCATGCAAATGTATTTTTCTATAAATGCAAAGTTGCAGTACGTACCTTTTGTGTGTTTTGCATTCTTCAGAATCCAAATATTGTCATACCTTCAATATCATGTTACGAGATCCTTGCCATCAAACTTCCTCATATCCATCTTTGGAATATGGTGGTTCTTCCGTCTGAATTAGGTTATGAAATCATGATTAACATTGCTTTGTTCTCATCATGTGAGTTTCCTCTGCATCTTTTAGCAATTAGAAACATTTCTTGTATCAGCACACCAAACCTTCGGTACCTACTTTTTATGTTTTCCATTTTTTTCATCGATCTTCCAAGCTTCCCGCCTGCATCCATCTTAGCTTCATACTTGTGCCATGCCTTCCATCTTAGCTTCCAAACCATTCATCTTGAAAACCCCCACGCCTTTCTTCAAACCATCCATCTTAGTTTCACGCCTTTCTTCAAAACTTCCATTTCATTTTTTGTTGTCTTTGCGATAGCGAAATTTGGTGCACTTGCTCTTATAATTTTGATATCTCATGTTGTGTTTCTTTGTCTTCATGAGTCATAGTAGAGCATACTACAGAGCTTAATGGGTATTGAATTCTTTGGGGAGCCATTTAGGGCAATGCGGTATCTGTTCTTCAATATGCCCTTGGAATGAAATTCCAACTAATTTTTTTTCAAAGCCAAGACTTATGTAATTTAGAAAAATACACACCTTTCTTGCTTTTGAGAGCGCGATATTAAGCGGAATTATCTCTGTGATTTTGGGATCTTCAATATCTAAAATTTGGTACGAAGATGACCCTGCGAATCACTCTTTGAATGCCACAAGTACGTACCGATTTGGATGCGAGAACAAAGTTGTGTCAATCTCCTCTCCCGATGACCTAATTATGGGTACAGTTCGGTCGACGAAACTTGTATGACTTGCCGTGTCGGTGCTTCCTCCTTGACTACGAAATTGATGAATAAAACTACATTCCGTGTTCTTGTGTCCACTTTTCGAAATTCCAATGCGGTATAGGAGGGTTACAAAGATTTTCCCACGATCACCCCTCTTTGAGATGAAATTCGGGAGCACTGAAAATCTTACTTCCACGGACCATATCTCAGAAAATATTACGAACCAAGATCTGAAATTTTATGATGTTCTATAAAATTTCAACCATTATCTGAAATTTCAGATTTGAGCCTTTATGAAAAAGCATTATAACAAAATTCCGCGATGACTTTAACACAGAGCTGATTAAGAGAGCCTGCAAAGACTATTCCACGGATCATGTTCCGAAAATATTGTAGACAAATACGAAATTTTGCGACGATGTTCCTGGATTTAAAACCCCCATTGCTCTAAAAATTTCAGCTTCTAAACTTGCTCCGTATAAAAAAAGTTATAGCGAAATGCCATGATGCCTGGCACGGGCAGCAAAACCTAAGTCAAAGATCTTATACAAATGTTTGGCAAAACAGCTCCAAAAATAGAGAAAGATATGTCAACGCCTTAGAAATAAGCCAATGGCTTCAAGAGGAAAACTCCAATACATTACATGAATGAACAATTCTTGGATGATACAAGTATTAAAACCTCACTTTCTATATACAAGGTCCATGGAGCCCGCAATGTAATCCTAGCCGACCTAACAATAACAATGTAAGGGCACAATAATAACAATATTGAGGTTAGATGGGGCTACAATAATAACAATAAAGAGCTAAACGTAATATAGGGACCTAACAAAATATGATGCCGGGGGCGGGGGTGTGAGATCGGTCGGTGTACGAGTTCCCGATTGGTAGATCAATCAACACAGAGAGTGATGGGTCCCTACATTTGTGACATAGAGTCGGTATGTGATGACAACGCGAGAGGTTGTCTGGGGCGGTGTGGGAGCTATCCATTCGGTGGTTGAATCGGTGTCGGATCACCGGTAACAATGTGAGATAATTTATCACGCTATTTTTACTTGCGATTTAGATTCTGTATCGAATGCTTGATGCAGGCATCAAATATTTGTATTCAAAAACTACGCATAATAATACAAGACATTCTTGCCTTTGATTTTCTCGCATTAGGTTTTTAGAACATTGTCAAAAATAACGGTGTATATGTGTGTATTTTATTTCTTTCTTTCTCGGTATTTGTTTCATGATATTATTTATGTTGTGAAGGTTGCATTGGTATTTATTTCGATATTTGCGCCTTAACTTACACAATAAATAACAACAAGTAGGAGAAAATAACATGGAATTGTTACGATAAGGATTGTTACTTAAATTTTCACATAGTATCGGAAGCGTAGGTAGACGAGGAGAGAAGAGGGCGAAAGAGCCGGTGACCGAGCGAAAGGGAGGAAGTTTGGAGGCGCATAAGCAATGAATCGAACCCCATAAGGGTTGCGCGGTCCGAGCCGAGAAAGAGAATTTCATGGAAAAATCCTTCTCGAGTGAGTTGACAAAGAAAAAATATTTTCGAATACGAGATCTTGTTAGTGGCCGGAAGGAGCGACACAACAACTTCAACGCGAACGGATCTTCACCAGGGACGCATTTTTAACACATGACGATTGTTGAGACAAGAAATGTCTCGAAGAGAAGAAGGAAAAGCACCTATTGAGGAATTTCTTCCTCAGAGAATTCAAGCAAAGAATTTGATTTCTCATTGCGAGAGCAACGATGGCCGGGAAGTTGATATACTTATCGCGGTACGTAGAACGTTCACAGTAGATTCTTGTGGAAGAGAGGAAGGCGGGTTTGACCATTTTGGTTAGCGGGGATGGCAACCATTGGGTTGAGAAGAATCCCAACATCGATTGGAGGGTGCCTCCAACTTTAACGATACGGAAGGAAGGATCTCGCCTTCTGAATTAGGCATGATCTCAAAACCTTCATCAGCAGTATGGTAGTTCCCACGGTTCAGGATCCATTGAAAGCCTACAAGGATGGCAAGAAACCCCGAAGAGATTGATCCTTGACGGAAGTGAGAGATCTGTGTGTATCTCACACGCCATGAGCAAGCACGATGAAAATATGGGATACATAGGCCATGTTGTATGGAGATCTTAAGACGTGGAAGATATGTATGAAGAAAAATCGAGATCCACGAGGATACGAAGGAAGCGCATACATCCCTTCCTTATGAATCTTCGAGAAGTTTGGGATACGATTTGCAGCGACTCTAGGGTCGACGCCTCGGGGTATAAAGATGGTGATTAGCCCTTAATAGCGTCTCAAAGAATAGCAAGTTTCGTCCGAGGTAATGCCAGGCGGAAGAAAGATTGTCGATTGAGAGGGATGTGGGGCTGTCTCCTAACAAGAAGAAGTGAGGTGTGGTCTGGTAAAGGTGGTGGATGGCAGTGAGGAGAGCAACTTAGCGAAGAAGGACATTTCGAAGATCATGTGTTTCGCGATGTGGTGGAATGAGCCACTTCGATTCTAAGTGTCCTCTTCGGAAGAAGGACAGGCAGAGCGAGGATCAACAAGCTGCTACCATTGAAGATAAAGAAGAGGTTTGCCATGATCACCCATATACATCATGGGAAGGTAGGGCGGTCTAGTACGCGGTCCCGAGAGAACTACGGATGGGCGGAGATCCTTGAAGAAGTCTCTTGGATAAATTCCTGCGCTACGGGAGCCCATAATGTTGAATTTTGTGTATTTGGCGGTGGCATCGATTTGTTCTCTAGGTCTGAAATTTTGAGAGGACTGAAGTTCACTGATCTACAAGACCAATGGTTTGGAAATTTCATTTTGGTTTAGGAGATATTAAATTAATTAATTATTTTAATGTATTTCCTAAGTTAAAACTTAGGAAAATAAAAAATAATTAAAGTGAATTTAATTAAACATGTGATAAGAAATTGTCTTCGTACGAGGATCAAGCTTTCTTTTAATCTTATTACATTGATTAAATATTTAATCTTGGCCGTTGATTTCATCGATGAGAAGAGTAGGAAAGACTTAGGTCTTTGTAACACATGAAGCGAGCATTGAAGCTAATTTTGAGATTCTAGGGGCGAAATTTATTAAAATTCTCGAAGTGTTTCGATTTGCGAGGAGAGAAATTTAGACCAAGGGATGATGGGAGGTCACGAGTCTAGAATACACGAACGGAAGAAGAATCGGAAAGACGGTCGCAGAGAGAAGCGGTGACCCGATGAGCAACAGCAGTGATGGCAGGACAACGATGGTAACGACAAGGACAACGTGATTTCGGGGAAACCCTTCGGGGGGTTACGCGAGAGACCATTGGGGGTGGCGTGGTAATTGCGTCACCTAGTACGAGGTAACGCGGTCCTTCCAGGTGACAACGGCCCAGGCATTTGAAGGCTAGCCAAGGTGGCCGCAAAGCTGACGAGGGCTTCGAACGTGACGCAATGTCTTTCAAAGAAGCCGGATCTTTGAAAGGGTTCTAAACCTGGAATACGGTTGAGTTTATAAATCCCGTTTGAGGGTATTGAATCAATCGGTATTGTTGGTCTTGAATCAGCACGATCTTTCTTGAATCTGAACTTTTCTGCGCGGCAAATTAATCTAGAACCCCGAGTTGTGTATTTAGAAATATTCTTAATAATGAAACCCTACTTTGAAGCCAGGAGACAGGTTTTCTCACATTGGGTTTTAAGAGGACAGTTTGTCGAGAAATAGCATTGTCACTTTGTCTGTGTGTGCATGTGCTTAGTCTAGATACGAATTGGTAGATAAGATGAATAAGATAATTTTATTAATATCCAACGAGCCACAAGGTACGATGGGATACAACAAAATTTACAATGATTACGCTTGTACCCTGGCGGTGGACAAGCCGGTCCCCTTCCTTTAAAACGAAATGCAAATTACAAAGGTGCAGGTATAGTGAAGCTAGATGAATAAGGCATATTGACAATGAACGCCGATGAAGAGTGCGGAGAGGAGAAAGAGAGCCTCCCGGGAGGGGAGACTCTACTCTAGCATGGGCGGGTAGAAGGGTAGAAAACTTTATCGTGTTTACAGCGCACGAGAGGGGCGGGCTCGCACCGCCAGTTGTAGTACGGAAGTTTGGGCGTCCCTAAGTCGAGGTACACGGTCACCAGGTCTTTGGCCAGGGTCTGGTGGGATAGACCCCCGGATCCCGCCCGGTCACAAGTCATGTTCTGTGGATGGGCGGTGGTTTTCTTCGGTACTTGCATGATCGGTACTGAAGAAATTTGTGATCTCGCCTTCGAGTATCGAAACGGAAGGGCGGAGGTAGGGCTAAACGGTGCACAGGGTCTCCTGGAAAATAAGGAAATTACGGGGCATCTCGGTTAGCGTGTCTAAAAAAGTTGGCCGGACACGAGGAACCCTGAATGACAATGAAAATGCCCTCGGATCTCATAGTGGGCGGGCATTTGAAGATGAAATGTAACTCGGTCTCCACCTCTTGTAGTGACATGGTTAACGAGATCCTCTACTGTCCTGTCAGTAACGATAGTTTGTCTCCACTAAAACACCGCCTTCGTCCAGCACGAAGGCCTTGTGAGAGGGATCCTAATAACGTACGTCAATGCGGAGGGTATCACGAGGTCGAACAATGAGTCCATCTTTGATCTCCGGAAGGTGCTAGAGCATAAGAAGGCCATCTTTGGAAGTGCGATCCACTTTGAAGAGATTAGAAATCATACCAACTAAATGTACTACTGTAGATATGTCTCCCTGATGATTTTGTTGAGTTCTTGCCTGGTTTGGAAGGAAGTGCTCGGGCGTTTAGTGAATACGGGACGGGGGAGATGATCCCATCCCAGATGCCTATAAGGCCTAGGAGTTCATCACCCCGGGTGAACCAACATTTTGGTCACAACCTGTAGTATGACGATGCTCAGGGGCAAAGGCTAGGTATGGGTACTGTCTCTCTCTCTTTGTGTACGCGTACAGTTCGATGAAAGAAAATAGAATATCCTAAAGGTGCCTCCCGGTGAGAAGGGTCTTAGCCCCGAGCTGCTGCCTGGGGATGATGTTACGAGAACTTTCTTTGCTTGTGGGAGCAAGCCGGCGCAAGAGAAAGGGTACGGACCCGCTCAGCAAGGCCAATCGACTCCGATCGACGAGCTGAACCTACGATCCATAGCTTTTGATGCAGGGTGGATCAAGGTATCCATGATATTCATCTTGGATAGAATATCATGAAGTAGTGATGGAAGCTGTTTGTCTCGAAAGGAACGATGAACCATATCCTTTGTTTATCTTGGTACGAAGAAGTGGTGGTGAAAACGAGAGCTTGTGTTGCCTCCCAAGTAAGTATAGCTGACAGCGACTTTGTTCTTCTCCCCTTGAAAATCTGTTATGTGTTTTGCTTTGATGTTAACGAATTTATTAGGTAGATAACTTGTATAAGTAGAGAAAGTTTAACGGATTAACGGAAATAATTTTTGCACATAGCGATGGCAAGGATGAACTGGTAACCAGATGGTGCGATCACGTACTGAGTGATAGATACGTTGGTTAACGACGTACGTCTTGAGCAGCCATGAGAGAAAAGTTGTGGCAGTACGATTGTTACAATATGAAGTTAGCGACGGTAGCAGAGGCTTCAGTAACCACTTATGACCATGACCGATCAAACTTGGTAGACGAATCAATCTAAACACAATTAGTTTAGTTGATAGACATCTAATAGTTATGACGACAACATATGGAAGAAATTACGGATATTTATGGTAACAACAACAACATAGTTGCATTAGAGAGGGTAATTGACAACAACATGCAAAATCGTGATAGCACAAATACATTGTTGAAGGTTACACGATAGTTGGTGGCGATGTGACAGGACATGAGCCGGTATGGAATTGAGATTAGTGCAAAAGTACGAGGTAATGCTTGAGGAGGATGCAACACGCCAGGCACATTCTTCGCTAAAGGGTATTCGATTTAAGCAACATCGAATGTGCTCTAACCTCAAGAATTTGCGAGAGATAGGACACATACATTCTCAAGACCAAAAATACTTTTGGAAATTACGGAAAGCGATTTAATTAAAACAATTAATTATTTTTAATGAATTCCTAAGTCTGAACTTAGAAATTAAAATAATTAAGGGTATTGAACAAATTGAAATTGTGAATCTTCTAGAAAAAAGCGGAGAACAAAATCAAGAATGATTAAATCCATTGAATTCGAAATCTAAGTTGGATACATTGATTTTCAACGAAATTATATAGAAAAGACTTGATAGAACGCAGAGAAACACATTGAGTGAAGAATCAAGGAATCAATTTCTCAAGAAAACGGTAACAACGATTTATCGAAGAAGTGATAAATTGAAAATTTCTTTCGATCGAAGACAAGAGATAGTTGTCGGGAGAAGTTTTTCCTAATCAAGAAATACATTACCAAAAATACGGAAAGAGATTTAAAGAGGAATTTACGCAGTGCCATGTTGACCGGCGCCAGGCCTTTTGAGAGATTTTACGGTCTGCCGAGTAATTCGAATCTAGTATCGGAAGCAGTGTATGGGCCCGGAGGTCGGGATCTAAGTTCCGGTTAGCGGTTGATCGGTAGAAGGAGTGACGCGTTAGGAGTTGTGACACGGAAGACAGCGCGGTATTGCCTTGCGGTTGTGCCCGAGGAGGAAGGCGTGGGGCTAACCATTAGGTGGTTGGATGGGTGTCGGATCGTCGATGAGTGTGAGATAATTTATCACTATTTCTGCAGCAAATTGAATTCTACTGTGTCGGATTGTATAATAGGCATCCAAAGATTGTATTCGAAGAGAAACACATAATAACACAAACCCTCGTTGTTGCACGGTTTTCTGCATTGGTTTTTAAAAGGGACATTGTCAAAAAATAACGGGTGTATATGTGTGTGTTAAATTATTTCTTGTTCAATACTTGTTTCACGATGTTATTTATGTTGTAGAAGGTTGGGTCATAATTGTTTGATATTTCATATGTAACTCGTAAATAACATAACAAGTAGGAGAAATAACATCAGATTGCTGTAGTAGGGATTCCCATTGTGGAATTTTCACACGAAGCATATGTCTGGTCAAGAGTTTACCAAGAACATCAGGGTCCCCACAAGTTTTCTATATTCAGAAGGGTTTTCCAATTTGGGCCCAACAACACTTCCACATAGCTTGTTGAAGTTGAGTTCCATTTGAAGGAGGCTTCACCACTTTTCTCTGCACATAGTCCAAAACTTCATGCTCCTCCAAAGTATGGTCCAAAGTCATCTTCCATGCATGATAGTCAGATTTTTCATTGAGCTTGTCTCAAACTTTATGTAAGATGTAGTGACATTGAGACTTGTTGATAGTCTTTGTCCAATAGATATCTCGTTGATTGCTTACTCTCTCTTGCTTGGGCACACGTCTTGCTGAACTCTTTGATACCATGTTAATTTTGAATGTAATGTGGTATGTTCTATACTTACAACAACATTACTTCAATGTCCTTTTATTAGCCCAATGATAAACATATTTTCCAATAGCAATCCCATGAACCATTAATCACGATAGTGATAATTTTGTGAATGGAGCCTGAGCAATAAAATGCAAAAGACAATACAGAGACAGAAGACACCATTATTTGGCTATTCGCACCGGAAAACCTAAGATGGGGAAACGTAAAACCATCGGTCAATTCTTCTTGTTATAAATATCAAATGTTCAGCAAGGAGAGAGAGTACAATAATACAAGTCAAAGTCAAAATTAACACCAAATCCTTGTCTAAAACAACCCTATCAAATGCACGCTCTGCTCCTGGGTCAACAACAATCCAAATCATCCCTAACCAAAAAGTCAACAATAGTCAAAATACACAAGGTCAAAATCCTTCCAAGCAGCTTGGTCGAAGGAGAGAGAACTTACGACCTCTCTTTAAGTCAGTCATCCCAAAACAATCAACAAATCTACACCGGTCAAAGATGGTCAACAGAAGTCCACCTACTTCGGTCAAACAGAGCTTACCGGTCAACAAAGGTCAAAGTTGTTGATTTTTGGGTAGCATTGGATGTGCTCTGGCTCCAGAAACTTTGTGGAAGGTCTAGAACATATGAGATCTCCAACATGATCATTTGGAGAAATTCACACGGAGCTTAAGTTATTCCAATAATAAGTGCTTTAAATGGAGACCTAAGTGCTTAGAAATTAAAAGAATTAATTTAAACATGTGGGTAGATATTTCTAAGTGACGAGATCAAATCTTTTCTAATCTTAGCGGTGATTAGAGATTATATTATGGTCGTTGATTGTTCAACGAGGAAAAAGTAAAAAGGAGGGCTTGGGGTCCCGGTTGGAGGAACACCATGATCTAAGAATCGAATTCTTGACGAACGGTGCTGCAGCGAATCAAATAAGGTGATTCGGAAGAAAAGCGATGAAGAAGAGAACGATGAGCGGATACGATGATTGGTTGGAGGACCAAGAAGTACGAGAAAGCAACGCAAGGGTCGTGGGGAATGCGAGAGAGCAGTACAACCACCGGAGAAGTGTAGCGAGCCCACGCAAGGCTAATAGAGGAAGTGATGCAAAGCCTCGAGGATAGTCAAGGTGGTGAGGATCGGGGGGTTTCTAAAGCACGACCCGAGCTAAAGCTGATTTCTGAAAGCGATCGACACGAGAGGAAGGGTAGCCATGGGTCCTTCAACCGAGCACGCGAGCGCGGTGATGGCGTAAAGACGCTCGAAACCATTTGAGAGGTTTCACCCGATGGTGATGGATACGATTTGGGACTTGCGGTGAGGGTAAAACTCACGTTTATCTAAATTTTGATGTTTTCTCTGTTGGAGTGAGCCGGACCATGGCACCTAGTTATTATAAGACATCTTGCTTAATAATAAAAACCTCGAAATGACACGGTTTTCCCGCATTGGGTTTTTAGAGACATTCTTTGAAAAATCTTGTGTCCTTGTACGAATGTGCTTATTCTTCGGTTTTACGAGTTGTATAGTTGTGTAAGTTCGGTGTATTTACTTTGATGTTTTCTGAATAATTCATAAAAATAATTTGTTAAGCAAATCAAACAAGTGAGAGAGATTAATACGGTTACCAGAGTGAGTTTATGTTTAGTAGATTCAGAAATTTTCACAAAAGTGCCCAAGAATTCTAGGTTTTCTGCTGTCAAATAGTGTAGGCGGCCAAAAGAAATATGACCAAAAATCAAACTAAAAATTCAGCCCGGAAAAGACAAATTCAACGCTGGTCAGGAAGTTGCAGACAACTTCAAATTTTAAGCCTCCACAGAAATTTGTCCTCCTTTTCTTTTCTAGTGTGAAAAAGAACAATTTTGTCCAATAAGGTGTGTGAACCAATCAGATGGAGGAGAAGAATGTGTTGTGAGATGATGATCCCAAATGAGAGTGGAATCTCTCTTACTTATAGATAAATGAGGGTCAAAGACATGTCTGTTGGAAAACGCAGGCCTACATCATGATGGGCCGACCTTGACAATTTGCACGTATTAAGTTTAACCCAAAAATATGTTCTCAACTTGTCCAGAATTTAGTGATCTTAGGTCGATTTTGACACTACCCAAAGTAAAATTCAATACAATAATTATCTCCATCAAATGAGTTGTGAAAGTGAAATTTGACCATAGTTTCCAAGTTTAACAAAGAGAGACTGTAGCCCAAAACTAAACAGTCTAATAACTTAAAACAGTCAGAAAAGATTGGAGAGATCTCCTCTTCCAAATTAAAGTTTGGATAGCTTGATTGATATTCTAAAATTTTATCTCTCTTACTTATCCGTTTACTATAAACTCTAAAGTAAATGCTAAATTCTTCCTTCTCAGCAATAAAACACAATTTCATCTTTAAATTTTCTGTTTAGCAATCTGTAATTTATTTCATTTAAAAACCTCAAATCAGATTGCATTTAGGACCCTTGCATCTTAAAATAACATCTTAGTTGAATCATTAATCTTGTTACCCATCAAAATGGGTAATCCCATAAGAGAAAACTTTCTCTACATTTGACCGCTGCGCTGGACAACCAACCAACCAGCAACCGCAGCCACTATTTGACGATAATACGCCATAGGCAGCGCAAAATCTAGTGAACCTTGGAAAACATAAAAAGTGTGAAACTAGACCAAGAAACAACAATGGGGTAGTGGCCCACTATCACCACAGCCAAAAACACCCCGCTCTTTACAAATTTTATTTGATGGAAAGATCGCGGTAAGATATAAGAATCACTTCTAGTAGATATTCTATGGTTAATGTGAAGCAGTCTTCACTGAGATCTCTTCAGAAAAGAAACAACTTAGGTCCAAAAACACAAGGAACGATTTCACTTTCTATGAAGCCCCAAAAGAAGGCACAAGACCTAGAGTTTGATAAATTTGACGAGTTTGGAGTAACCAAAGAGTCCGGTGTTGAAATTCCAATACCAGCAAGAAATTTATTATCATGGCAATTGCTTGTGTTTGTTTATCTATGTATTTTTTCATTTAGTTTTGCCCATTCATTAAATCATCAACAGTTACACAAATACAATGCAAAGACACAAAAATTAGGCTCCAAGCAGAGAAAAAAACACGAAGGGAAAACACATCAACAACAAGAAATCCACGTCAAAACAAACTAGTAGGTCAAGAGCCAAGTCAACCCTCCAAACTCTTCTCTTGTTTAGTCCATGAAATAGTCATAGGTTAGCCATAAATCTATAGTTACAAAAGCCTATGAAACTTGCATCATTTTATCTAAAATTCACATCAACTTTAAGAGACTTGCTGTAGGTAGAGATATGTATCTTTGGAGACTTGCCTTGATGAAGAATATAGTAACTACTTGTCACAAAGTTTACATGTCAAGGAACTAGTAATGTTATAGGAATTCGGATTATTAACCACTCAAATTGCATTTGAGAATTTATTAGAGAGTTCACGACACATTACGAAGCATTCCATCATCATCGGTCGTATCGGAATGTTAAATTCCGAAATTCTAAATTAATACGATTTTGTATTCTAGATTAACATACTATGAAATTATGTAAAATTGATTATAGTATGATCAAAAAAAGTCATATAAAAACTTGGTAGCTTAGGACTATACTAAAAAGTGAATTCACTCTAGGAAGTTTTCCTCGGCCATGCCTGTTTTCTTGTATAATCGATTGAGTTTTCTACCAAATATACCCCAAAGCTAGAGTGTGTAGCTTGATGGTACGATTTAGAGTGAGTCCTAGTGTCTAAATTAGAGTATAGTTATTACTTACTATATCTCTAAGAAAGTTTTAGAATTTAGTTGAGTCTAATTCTGTCATTTTTTAATTATTAAAAAAATTTCCCATTGAGTAGGAATTTAAATGACTATTTGATATAAAATGTTGTGTGTTATCTATAAAGTGGCAAAGTGTAAAATGATCAAAATTAGGCCTCAACACTTTAACTTTGTTGTCTGAACACACTTTTGAGGTCAAAAATGTTGAAATTTTGGGTAGCATCGGATAATACTAACTTTGAAACTTTTTATTGGGCCTAAAAACATGAGACCTCCAAGACTGATAATTTGGAGGGTGCTTTCGGGTGTAAAGTTATTCAAATAATTAAATTTTTTAATAGGACCCTAAGTCTAACTTGGGGAAATTGAAAATTAAAGTGACTTAATTTACACATGTGGTGAGAATGTTCTAAGTAACATGAATCAAAGCTTTCTCTAATCTTAGCCGTTGATTAGTGATTGAATCACGACCATTTTGAATTTCTCAACGAAGAAGTATTAAAGAAGGCTTGGGGCTAGTTGGAGAACACACAGGTAACGGCAACGAGCTCGTCGGGGTGCAGGGTGCGGTTCTTTGAGAATTTTCGAGAAGGTGAGCGGGTGCTAGTGAGAAGCGGATCGACGAGATGTTGTGATCCAAGACGAAATACATACATCGAGCGATTCATGCGAGGTGGCGCGGAGGCCCGGTGAGGTGGTGCAGCCCGGCCGGTCGCGCGAGAGAGGACACGGACCCTTCTGGGCGGCTGGCAGCACAAGACGCCCGGAACGGTACGAGCGAGGGCGTGTGCGCGCGTTGCGCTGGGCGAGAGAGGGTGACGTGAGTTTGGAAGAGGGTAGTTGAGGGTTTCGATGGGCCAAAAAGAACGCGTGACCAGGTAGTTCTGAAGGGTTTGAATAAGCATATTTTCTGTCTCCCAGGGTGATAAGGTACAACACTTCACATGAATTTCTGTCGTGGTCACTATTGTTTACATTAACATGTATTCAAATTATACTTAATAATAAAACCCTCAAAGGAAAATTTGTTACCTTCTGGTTTTCTGCATTGTATTTTCCAGGGAGACATTTGTCGAAAAATCACTATGTCCTTTGTCATATGTGTCTGTTATGTTTAGGTAAATGATACGCTTATTATTGTATGGTGTAGTTGTGTTTACTTTGATGTTTTTTGAATATTTCGATTAAATAACTTGTTGTATAATAAAGCAGTAGAAGTAAATCAATATTACCTTATTAGTTTTTGTATTCAGAAATTTTACGGGTGTAAAGTTGAGATCAGGCAGTGCCATCGGCCAGGCTAAGAATTTTGTTTGTAGGAAGCCGGTTGAAGCTCACGAGATCCGGGAAGCGGGCGTAGCACTAGGAGAACACGGGCGCGCGAGGCCCTGGTAGGTAGCCTTGTTCCTCAGCTCACGTTGGTGATGTGGTAGTTGTTCGGTACTAAAGGGTGATACGGTCAAGTTGGAGGGCAACCCCCGCTCTTTGATTGTGGAGCTAAATACAACACGATCTTCAAAGTTATTTGGTGAAACATCGATTGTCGGTGAAACAACCTAACAAAATGACAAGTAAAGAAAACGGGTCCTCGACCAAATTTTCTTGCCAAAAGTACGAGGTCGATGAGAGGGTGATCGTCGTCTTGATTTGACGAACGTGAGAGAGATTTCTGGGAGAAAATCATTTGTGGACGATTCTCTGAAGGGTTTTATTGCCAAAAACCCGGATACGCTCTTATTGGTGTGATGACAGAAGAAGAAAACCTGGCAAATTGTTTGGCTTGAAGATGACATAAATAGGGTACAGAAGATCATGATAGGTTGAGTGGTGTATCTAACTTTGCTATACGGAAAGCCATAATCAACTTAATCATGAAGTACGGTATTAGAATCATGTTGGAAACGTCTTGTTTGTGCCAACCAATGTTGAGTACTTTGAAGAAGTACAATAGAAAATCGAGGCACGGGCTAAGCGCTTGATCATAGATGGGTGAAGATCATGTGGTCACACGTTGTCGAGAAGAGACGACAAACGGTGTGGACAACATTGACCACGTTGTATCAAGGTAGCTACGTCTAGAGAAGATGCTTCTGAAGAATCGGTCTGGATCGCTAGGATGCAAGGAGAAGGGAGATCGATCACTTCCTCTTCGGTGCAGACTATCGAGACTGAGCGTCGCCATGGCAGAGCAGCTGCGGATGATGGACTCATGGTGAGGACGCAAATGCAATCACCGATGAGTGGGAGACCTTTGTCCAAAGTATGTTAGGCGGAAGCACAACTCCCAAATTGAAGACATGTGGGCAATCATCGTCGAGAGGAGATGAGAGGTAAGCAGAGGGAATTCAACAGTCGGAGGGTCAAGACAAAGAAAGAGGAGAGGAAGGTGGCTCTAGCATCAAGGGACAACAACAACAAGGAATAAGAATAAGGACCTGTCCGCGGTACGGTGGCACAGGTGCGGCGAACTAGGACACTTCGCCGATGCTTGCTACTAAGAGGAATGACAAGGCTTCGGTTCAGGGTAGCGACGTCGAAGACGATAGCGGCCAAGATGATGTGACGGCAGGTACTCATGTATCTTGAGAAAATTAGAGCGACATAGATGCAGCAGAGTGAGCTACAAATGGTGGTGGCAAGGATCAACAGTGCCCAAACTCTTGGATCACATCCCAAAAACTATGAAACTTTCGAAGATAGTAGCGAGATATTTGAGTACGATGGAATACGAAAGATCACAGAGAAAGCAAAAGCGAGGCCCAGAATGACGAAAGGCGGAGCGACGTATGAGGGAAAATGGCAATGACATAGAAGCGACAACACGAGCGGTGCTTACGCGATGCGGTGCAATGAGCAACGTAGAAACAATAATGAAAGGTACTTGGGTGATGAGATAAATGATGCAACTTGCTCTTGTCGATTGTTGAGTGATTGTCCTTCACTTGCTTACTTCTCGGCTAATGAGTTGCGGTGTAGTAGTTAATAGTGGCGATGCTATAGGTAGCATGATACAGCAATTTTGAGAGAGTTGCGACACGGATATGGCAAAGTACGCAGGAAACGATGTCGTAGCGATGGGTGGATGGAGAAGCGGCCAGGGGGCAAGCATCGGTGACACGGTGATGCCGAGAGATGGGGGTGATGCTTTGAGGGTAAGAGTGATGTTGCTAAGAGCATTTCCTGCGCTGAAGGGTATTGAGATTTTGGGTATTATCGGATGTGCTCTAGCTTCGAAACTTTGGAGCTAGAAGCACATGAGATCTTGAGAACCCATAAATTGTTTGGAGAAATTCACAGAGTATGAAAATTATTCAAATAATTAAATTTTTTTAATGGGGACTTACTGAGTCTAACTTTGGAAATTGAAAACTAAAGTGAATTAATTTACACATGTGGCGAATGTTCTAAGTGACATGGATCAAGCTTTCTCTAATCTTGGCCATTGATCGTTGATTAGATCAGAGTCGTTGATTCTCAGCAGAAAAGTATTAAAGAAGGCTTGGGGATGGGTTGGAGAACACACACGGAGTAGGCACTTGAGCTAAGTCGAAGAATTGAAACCATGATTTGTAGAATTTTAGTGAAATAATTCCATGATACTTTGCATCCCTTACACAAGGAAATATAATAAATGATTGTTCTGATTCAATGGTACAAATGATGTCATTTGTAGAAGCACATGCATAAGTTTCTTTTGCATAGTAGGTACTAGAATTGATCATGGAGAGAATGAAGTAATGATGCTATTTTCATGAATTTGAAGAGTATTGTTAGGGATTATTAACTATTGTTTTCCCTAAGGAAGTATCCTTAAGTTGGGATACCTTTCACCAAGCCTTCAACTTGGAATGGGATATGGTAGGAAGAGTTATCCTTTTGAAGTTCATCGAAGCTAGAAAAACAAGAATGTAAGCTGAAATTTACTCCAAAAATTGATCTACTCAATTGTAAAAATTTCAACAGAAAATATGTTTAGGTGATAGATTACTACTCCTACTTATTAGCACGATAAATTGTTACATAATTCTTTCGATAAACTTCGAAATAAATACTACGCAACATTCACTAATGTATGTGTAGAGAAAAACAGGTAAGAAACATAATCATAAGGGAAACAATCACATGTGTACACGCCTTTTGGACAATTGTCCTCGGAAAAGCCAATGTGGAAGCACGGTACGACGGACAGGGGTTTATATATTATTCTTCAATGATGGTCTTTAAGGAAAAGAGCTACACGCGAGAATGTTAGAAAACACACACAGGACAAGCTCCCCAGTTCCTTTTCGAGGTGCCTTTGACACCGGAAGGTATTTGTCTCCCTGCTACGTCACTCCATGTTGTTGATATTTTTGGGGAGGCATCGGATGTGCTCTGTCAGAAATTTTTGTGGAGGAAGGCACAGGTACATGAGATCACCAAAGACCAAGTATTTGGAGAAATTCCATCTGGTTTGATAGTTATTCAAATAATTAATCTTTTAATTAAGGACCTAAGTCACTTGGGAAAATTAAACGATTAAAGTGGTTAAATTAAACATGTGGTAAAGATAACTAAGTGACGTGGATCGAAACTTCTAATCTTGGCCGTTGATTAGAGATTAGATCACGGTCGTTGGTTGCCAACGAGAAAAGTATAATAGAAGACTCGGGGTCGATTGGAGAAGACACATTGAAGAACGCGATGCTGGTGAAATTCTAAGTGACGTGGTTTGCTAAGAATTTTGAGGAGAGAGTTTAACAGTACGAGGGGGGCGATGGCGAGATTAGAAGTTCAGCGCCAAGGAGCCACAACGACGACGGAAGGCGGCTGTCAACGGCACGGAGAGAGCCGGCGGCGAGAGCCGGGTCGGGGGGCGGTGCGAGGGGCGGCCGAGCCCTTCGAGGGCAGCGAAGGCCCGAGCGAGCGAGCGCGAGGGGGCCGGTGTAAGCCGGAGAGGGTGACATGGTCCCTTCCCGAGCGGCGCGAGAGGTCGCGGAGGCAGAAGGGCAGCACAAAAGGATGAGGAGCAACGGCTGAGGTTTCGATGGGCCGGAGAGAGCTCGGGTTACCATAATCCCATTTGAGGATGTGAATCAACACGTTTTGTGCGATGAGTATTACGCCGTGATTTTCTGTGGGAGTCATGTGTCTAGTACATAGAAATTGTTTATTAGGATTACGCATAATAATAAAAACCCTCTGAGAGCTAGTATACTTGGGATTTTCCCGCATTAGGTTTTCTGAGATATTTGTTAAGAAAATGTTGTGTCCTTTGTCCTTATGTGCATTATATTGATAAATGATATACATTTTGTGGTATTGTTTGTGTTTACTTGATTATTTTTTGAATATTAGGATTAATAACTTGTATAAATAATCAAGTAGGATAAGTAAATCAATAGATGTGATGGGGTTTCTTAGATTAAAAATTTTTCACATGGTATCGAGCATTGTAGATCAAAGTGAATCACAACCCGACGGTTGAAAAATGAGCGTTTGAAGCAATACGAGTTCCGAAGGAAAACAACGCAACACCGATGGGACGCGAGCCCAACAAAGGCTACGCAGGCGGCCACAATCCCGGTGGGTGACACGAACGACGCGAGCCTTCAGTCGCGCGCGAGCGACACCAGCACGTAGTCGCTGTGTGCGGTGCGGCCCCAGGCGGTCACTCACGCGGAGAGGCTGGCAGGGATGGATACAGTTCAAGGTTGTTGTTGAAATTACCACGAGTTCGAACGAGCTTCGGATCTTTGAAAGGTTACTAATGCTGTTGGAGATGCATCGGTATGGGGTAGCACTATTCTTACGGTTATTAAGCGGAAGGAAAACGATTTACTCAATACGATTTTGTAAAAAGGGTGGGGATCGATACGAGAGGGTGATTGAAGAGAGTTGATTCGGAAGGATTTGACGATTTCAAAGAAGGAAATCGATTGTCAAAGAACAGTACTATAGGTGCCTTTTGCCAAGGACCCTGAATCCAAAACTTCGACGAGAGTTGCAACAACGATGAGAAAATATTTAAACAAATTGTTTTGAGCTGGAGTGACGGTCTTGTCACAATTGCGTGATCGGAATGGTACAGGCCTTCTGTCAACTTTACTATCTAGAAGGCTAGAATCTTCAGCGGTCTGGAGGCATCGCACTACGGGGCATGAGAGAGAACTTCTTGGCTACACCAGGCGAGTACTTCCTCTTCTCACGAAGCATAATGATGCAGGGCATGCTAGCGCTTCATCATGGACGAGGTCAGAGATCATGGTCACATTGCAAGGAAAGAAGAAGGCTAATCACCCATGTGGGCAGATGTTGTAAAAATGTATCAAGGAAAGGCTGTCCGAAGAAGATGTGGAGAACTAGATAGATTGTTGTGATGAATAAGGAGAAGACCCGATGATTCCTTCTATCTTCGAGTTGTAGTTGATCCGGTGTCGGTGCAGTTGCCATGGGGTTAAAGTAGAGGATGATGTCATGGTAGGGAACTGCTCTAAGTACGATCACAGATGAATGAGGAAAACGTTGTCCAAATATCTTCAGGCGACAGGGACCTTCAGCTTGGACGACATGAGCTGTCCGTTGACGAAGAGAAATCAAGTCGGACAAAGAACAAGCTTCGACACGGGATCCAATGGTAAAGAAGGAGGAAGAGAGGGATGTTTTGCATCCAAGCGACAAGGAAAAGAAGAAGGGACCTATCAAGGGCAGAGTGCTTCGGTGTGGTGAACTTGGGCATACTTTTACTTATCCTCTAAGAAGAAGGACAAGGAAGCGATTCCAGGTGGCAATGGTTAAAGAGAGACGATGGCTCTTATGATGATGTGGCCATGGTGTTCATGTGCCTGAAGGAAGAAATTGAGCGATATTGATGCGCTAGAGCGACTACGGTGATAAATGAGATCTTGAATAGTCAACTCTTGGATCACATGTGTGCTACGAAACCTTCGACAATAGCGAGTGATAATTTGGAGCGGTGGGTGCGAGAGGATCACAATGAGCGGAGGGTGTTTGGGGCTGACGCCAGGGAGCAACGTGGTACGAGCAATAGCAGGCGTAGAAGCAACAGCGAGAGGTTGATAGGACTTCATAGCAACGAGCGATGTACGATGCAGGAGGCGCAACAACGCGGTGGCTTCAAGAGGACAATGTGAGAAGTAGTAGCCAAGGCTTCGATGGTTATTGCGGTAGCAGCTTGTCTGTCGATGTTAGGAAAGAGTCATCGATTTTCTTCTTATGGTGAGTTACGATGCGGCCGATTGTGATAGCGATCTTGTACGCACCTTGATGCATCAATTTGAGGAAGGAGGCTACCGATCGGATATGAGTGAGCGCAACGAAAATGCGCCTGGGCAGCGATCGACGACGACACGGTGATGGACGGTGGGCCAAGCATCGGTAGCAGGCTGGTGCAAATATCGACGATGCTTTGGTATGGAAGCTGTTGTGGAAGCACATTCCTTGCTAAGAGGGTGTTGAGATTTTAGGAAATAACATCGGATGTAGTCTAGCGCAAGAACACACACAGCAGAGGGTGGAGTACATGGGGTCTCCCTGAACTGACGTTTGAAGAAATTCCATACGGTTTGATAGTTATTCAAATAATTAATATTTTTAATTAAGGACCTAAGTCTAACTTAGGAAAATTAAAGATTAAAGTGAATTAAATTAAACACGTGATGAGAATGTAATAAGTAGCGTGGATCAAGCGACTAATCTTAGCCGTTGATTAGAATTAGATCACGGGCATTGGTTTGTAACGAAGAAGTATAAAGAGGGAAAGACTTTAGGTCGATTGAAAAGACACACATTAGCGAGCATTGAAGCTAATTTGAAATTCTAGGCGTGGTACTAAAATTTCAAGGAAGTTTGCGATGCGGTGAGCGATATTGGCAAGGGGATTTTGATCCAAGGCCAAGAATACGACAACAACGATAGAAGAAGGCATATCCGACGCAACGCAAGGCCACCCGGATCTCGTAATTCATCCAAAACCCGATCGAGCGATGCAAAGCGAGAGCCTTGGGGGTGACGCATGCCCAATCGACGATGCGGGGGTGGCGTAAGCTCGGAGGGTGATGCGGGCCCTTCGGTGCTTGTAAAGAATGATGTCGACCGGAAAGGTTGACGCGGTGAGAAATGGCGCTGGCATTTTCAATGAACGAAAGGGCTGTAAATTCTGTGGCTCCAGGTTGAGGGTGTGAATCGGCCATATTTGCATATAGAATGAAAGAGAAATATGTTATGATTTTATTTGTAGGGCCAACCATATAAAGTACCCATAATTTTTGTTATTTAGATTCTGCATAATAATAAAACCTCCAGGCTTCATGCCCAGGTTTTCATGATGGGTTTTTGGGGACTGTCTGAAAAATACATGTGACTTTGTCATATGGTTATATTCGATAAATAGTCTGCATGTATGTGGTGCACTATTTGTGTTTACTTAGGTATTTTGAATACTAGGATTAATAACTTATATAAATAATCAAGTGAGAAGTAAATCAATAGTTAGGTGGGGTTTCTTGAATTAAGAAATTTTCACATGCCATTAACTTCCTTTGATCTGTAGCAAGGACTAATCACTACTGTGAGCACAGCACAACAGCTACTGTGCTGTATACCAGCAGCCTCTCGTCCTCTCTCCTCCCCTTCCGTCACTATTGATTCCTCTTCTTCTTCATATAACAACCTTGCCACCATAACTCTCTCTGGCTTAATTCTATTCCTTAGAATCTAATCTCATCGAATTCTTGAGTATGTGCACCCGATTTGGTTTCAAATGACCTCCATGACCTTCTTTTATAATTTTCTCAATGATGAATCAATGGCTTCAAATTAGAAGTCTAATCAATGGCTAAGATTAAAACTTGACTTGATCTTGAATTATATACAGATTCTTTCTGTCTTGTTAATACCCATTAATTATTTAATTTCCCTAAGTTTAGACTTAGGTCTCCATTAAAATAATTAATTATTTAATACGTTATGAACGATGGAATTTCTCGCTTCGGTTTATAGGTTCTTTGGAATAATGATGTCCAAGCTTCTCCTCACAATTTTGAGACTTGGAACACTATACGGAAGTGTTCTGCGTCAACTTACTCCCTCTTAGCGAGGAAAGTATTCTGTGTGTATGTAACGCATGTTGCTGCGCGCAGAAACATCTCTGTGACTGTGATGCCTGGGCCATTGCCCCTCATCTCTTGCGTTGCTACCCTACCATCACATTTCCCCATGACAACAAGCCTCTGTTGCCTCATCATGCGCTGTGATTCCTGCGGAATCTCGTCCTATCCATTCTTGCTACGAAATCGTTGCCCAGTCATCCCCATCTTCTCTGCGAAATAGTTGAAATTTTGTCTTCCATGAAACCTTAGCGGAATGTACGCACTCTTGTTCTCTGTTAGAGTGTCTTTATGAGCGTATAGCTCCTTGACGGACACGGTCTTTGATGAAGTGACACACAGTATCAGTATGCTTTGACCGATCGTAAAACAAAGGATTTTAAGAAACTTGATACAATTACGGTTATCATAGAATGTTAATCGCTTCCTGTTCATGCAGGTAAGTTCTGGCAGGTTTTCGAAGCCATATTGCCTCACGGTAAGTACGCTATCATATATTATACATATAAATTTGAACTTTCATTTTCCTGGATTTTTGTTCTGTTTGCACCCGAGAGGTCATTCGTCAATGCGAAAGCAGTACTTTTAAATCTCTTTAGACTCCCAATGCAATATGCGTGGTGAACCTACTCAACCTAATGTCATTGCACGAGTTTATTTCGGTCCAAGCTTTCATTGTTCATGAAGATGTACGAAACATGTTTGGTGGCTTCTTCAATGACCTCCTTGGTTTCACCGCAACTTTGTTGAAAATATTATTGACCTCTAATAAATATTTGTGCTTGTGTTCGACCCGGATACATCGGAGAGAGATCCTGCAAGTTGTCTATACGGTAGGATCGACCTCATCATCTTCGGACGTAGCACGATTTCTTCCGGTTGGTGATCTTCAGAGTGATCGCTTGGGTCTACAATCCTCCGCCGACCTCTTGAGTTACATGGTATCGCTTCCTTGACGAGGAAAGGTCTCCCCTTCTGTTTCGCAAACTTCCAGCCTAAAAAATAATGCATCATCCCTAGATCCTTACGTATGGATGCAACAGCTAAATTCTCCTTACCGGGTCCTTGATGGCTTCGATGTCACCATCATAAATAGACCATCTGCCTACAGAACACCTTTGTCGCGGAAGCTCACTCCCCTGCCCTTGAATAGTATAGATTGGGATGCGTCCTCATGACAATCCCCCCATCATACGCAAGTAGCTATCAATTAAGCCATACCAAGCTCTAGGGGCTTGCTGAGTCATACAAGGCACTGTGGCTTTCGCACACATGGTGTTACACTCGTGCGTCTTAAAAACCCTCTGGTTTTTCAATGTATACTTCCTCTTCTATCACACCATTCGAGATCGCGATCTTAGCGTCCATCGGTGAATCTCCCATCACATCTCTGCACTGTGAGGGATATCAGGATCTAATGGTATGTCGAGCTACGGTGACGGTCTCTTCCATGTCTATCCTTCCTTACGAGCGGTCTCGTCTTATGCAAGCCTGCTTCCAGTCTTGTAGATCCACCTTGGTTCTCCAATGCAATCACATCACAGATGCAGGAACCACTTCCTAGACATCATTCGTCATGATAAATTTGTATTCTTCACCATACCGCATCTACCATACCTAGTCTTAAGCTACTTTTGAAAACTAAGTTCCCCAACACTACCAAAGCTTGATACCTTTCGTTGCTTACGTTGCCTCTTCCCATTTTGAAACTCACCTTCAAAGTCTTTTTGCGTCCCTCATAATTTGTCGTAATTCCTTGCTGCGTTCTTGCTTGTAGTGGGTGGGTTGCCTTCTCTCCTTCTTTGAAGTCCTGGAAGGGTATCCCTTGGATCCTTTTCTTTGGAAAGGCACTTCATATTCTCTAGTGAGTGCGTTGTGGTTGGACTGATGGATCCTCCTCCGTTGCGTACCCGAGCATCTCTCGAGATCTTTCCCCCATGGTACATCCTCCCCACTACAACTTTCTTGCTCTTGGAATGTAAATGCGGTAATCACTTTACATTTTAGCTGCCTCCTACTGAGTATCCTTTTATGGGTCATATACGACTTCTTCCTCTTTTCTTGGGCACCGCAGCTTAATGTACGCTGTAAAAAATCTAAAATGGCTCACTTCGAGCTTCTGCGCAATGAAGACACTTTACGGGTAATCTTTCCCAGTACGTTGCTGAGAATCTTGTTGCGGAAAACGTGGTGATTGTATTACAAGCTTTAGCCCATACGAATTTAGGAGTGTCTTGATCATACGACATTGCCCTTGCGACCTCAATAATAGTTATTCTTTCTCTACCACACCAAATACACTTTGAATTATATGGAGTGGTCCTCTATCTTCGTGCCTTCCCTTGCGGAGAACCTTGTGAAAGTCATATCGTGCTGCTCTCACCATTGTCTAATCGCAATACCTTGATCCGCTTTCTTGCTTGATTTATACACGAGCTTTAAACTCTTTGAAATGGCCCCGAAGACTTCGTCTGATGTTGATAAGTCAAGATCTTCTGGAATGATCATCGATAAAGGTGACGAAATAACCTGCGCGCCAATAAGGCTCTGATGAAATTGGTAAGCGAGATGTCAAGGTGTATTAAATGACACATCATGCTTCTATTGTTGCTTTATGATACGCGCGCCCGCGTACTTTCCCAATAGCACCCTCACCATGAACGTACGTCTTGCTTGCGATTTCCTGGGTTTTGGAACTCCGATGACGGTTTTCTTGAGATCCTCAGCCTTGTGATACGAATGCCCCCGTCCTCACATATGTAGTTCACTCCGGTCCCCTCTCATCGGTGACGCTTTCTCCCGTTTAATGGGGATTCGAGTTGTAACCATATAGTTTATTGCTCTGACTCCAATTTGTTCTTTCTTTTTATAACATGGGTGTTTGACGTATACTCTGTACCCGATGAAGTAAACGTCATGGCCTTTATTTTGGGGTGCGACTTAGGGTAAGTTCATCCCCAAACCCGAGCACATACGATGCATTAGTGTGTGTTTGAACCTTATTTCAGAAGCTTCCGTTTGAAATACTAGGGTATCTCTTCCAATAAAATTACATTTTGCTTCTTACCATGTTGATTTTAAAGTTCGTACGCTCTTCTTGGTAGTTTGAAAACATTCAACACTCTAGTCATGTGAGCGAGAAGCTATCACTATCAATATGCCAGGACTTCGGAGAAGCAACACTTGACACGAAGCAAATTCTTCTTCGATACGGATACCGAACAGAAACAATAAGCAGTATCTACCATTCTTCCATGCTTTCCTTCTTCTTACGGAAGCTGGCGAACCCTTAAAACTATTGCGGCAACATCGATTTCGTTCACTCGATTCTTTGCTCTATTACTCATCTGCGGCTGCGATACCATGTGAAAATTTCAATCTGAAATATATTTCTACAATATTAATTTATTTCTCCTACTTATTACTTTGATTGGGTATTTACGAATTCTTTCGATGTGACTTCGTGACCTACACCGCAGCATTCACTAATGTATATTCGGAGAAAGGAACAATAAGAAACATAATCATAAGAAACAATCACATGTACACACTTATTTTTAGACGGTGTCATAAGAAAAACCCGGTCTTAGAGAAAACGATCTGCGACGATTGAGGGTTTATATATTATTCTTGATAATTCTTTAAAGAATAGGTTAGCGAATCTTTGAGGAGAAAACCCCTGGGGCAGCTCACCAGTTTCGCCGAAGATTTTCAACCGGAAGATCCCAGCATATACTGCGTCACTTTCTGCAGACATCTTTGCGGGTCCTGCTGTTGAGCATCCTGCGTTGGCTTTGAGTGGGTACATTGCCTTGTGGCTCTGCGTTGCCTTTTGTGTCCCTTTGCGTTCCTCTCCTCCTTCTCGGTCACTGTGACTCCCTCTTCTTCTTTTGCCTCTGTGACTCTTCGCCTGCAACTCTCCCTCTAAAATCGAATTCTGTTCCTTGATCGATCTCCTCGTTCTTCGAACATGTAAGCTTACTTTCGAATGACTCTCAAGCCTTCTTTCTAATATTCTACATTGATGAATCAACAACCCATGTTAAAGTCTAATCAATGGCTAAGATTAAAAATCGACTTGATCTTCGTTTTATGGAAAATTCACACTACATTTTATTAATGCCATTAATTATTTAATTTCCCTAAGTTTGAACTTAGGTTTCCCATTAAAAATAATTAATTATTTTTAATAAAACATGAACTTGATGGAATTTCCACTACCAAGTAGCTTACGGTTTCTTTGGAATACGATGTCCAAGCCTCCTCACCAGGTACGAGACTTGGAACACTTGCCGATGCTGAAAAATCAACATCAGCTAGCAGATACCTAAGTGGTAGAGGCAGACAATGACACCATCCTTGATAGGTATTGTCGATCTTTCCTTGGAGGCATTTGACATATGCCCTTAGAGAATGAAAACACCTAAATCGTGGTAGAAGCAAAAGCCTTGAATTTGTTGAAATTGAAGCAAAACTTGAATGTTTTCAAAAAGTTAACTCATTCTACCTATCCCTAGGGCTAAGGTGTGAACCTAAAGACTAAGCCTGGTGACCGGGGTGAGTCTTGCCTTGCAACATTTTTTTTCCCAAAAAATTGATAAGGTGCGGTGCGTTGTACGAGACTAATGGGGGTATAAGAACAAAGTAGCCATGTTGAAAAAGAGAAAAGAGGATCTCACAAAATTTCCCTCCTAAAACGTAATTTAATAAGAAGAGGCCAATTGAAGAAGCTCTAAAGGAGACCATGGTAGCCAACGAACATTCCAAATACTCTTCTTCAATCAATTTGGTGAGACATGAAGAAGTCTTAGTGCCAACCTTATATGAATATCACGTACGAAAGAGTATTCATATAATCAACTAGAAGAGGAAGCCTTGAGCACCTCAATATCTGTCTAAATAGTGCTCTGTTCGTGTCTTAACTTGGTGATACTTCCATCCGAAACACAATCAAGTCCATCTTGTTGACACTAATGATCAAGTTGAGCCTTTCATGTACGTAGAAATTATGGAGATATTTAAAGTTTTGCAATATTCTAGAAAAAAATGTTAGCGAAGGGCAAGCAGGTTTACGCTCGATACTACATCCCAAAGGATGAGCCTCGGTACAATCGAAAAGTAAGCCTAAGCCAAAACCAAGAGCACAGTGTTGTACATCGAAATTGCCTCACACAAAATTCTATTACATTATTTGGAATTAATTCTTCTAATAGCATAAATTAATTAACGGTTGCTTTTCTCGACAAATATCGAATTAAATCACATTGCACAATCGTCACAAATAAAAATATTACTCGAGAAGATAAACTACAATATGAAAATATTGCTTTTACACTAAAAATATGACAACTATTTTTTGGACAAATGCCCGAAAAAATCAACTAAGGAAAATAAATTAGAAGGCGGTGGGGGGTTTTAATTATTAAGCAATAGTGAAATTCTAAGTACAATCTGAATGCTGCTTTGAAATCAATCGACAAAATAAACAAGCTGAAAAATACGGCAAGGCAAATACCTCAACACCGCGCTGATCTGCTCGGAAACAATTGACCAAACTAGCCGATTTATTCGCAACATACGTGACCTCTATGCATTGTTTGGTACGGGACCCCAGCTCACTAGGCCGAACACCATGAGAAAAAATGATGTCTTTGAATAACTACCTGCAGGAGAAATCAGCAGCCTCATGGATAATTTTCGGACCAATAACAGCGAATTTCTCTTCCCTTGTTAAGTACGATCTCCTCTAAAACTCTCGCATTGCCTTTACGAAGCTTCTTTGAAAATACCAACCCTTATGTTACGACACTACGGATCTAGAAAAAACTTCCTCCCAAACTCACTGTCAACATATTGTCTATTGCTTCCTTCTTACCTCTCCAAACTCTTCGACCAATGCTTATTTGCTCTCCGTCAGTATCCCAAGGAAATAAACCTCAAATGTGTGTTCTCCATCTGCCCTTGTTCTTATGATCTTGTTGGAACTCCAACGACCAAGTTTAAAACCAATCAAGGTAAGATCATATCGGGATCAGTAAAATTAGCAGGTTTCTAGATGATTTCATGCTTATCTCAATTAATATTTGATTAATTAACCTTCAGTTTCCCTAAGTTTAGACTTAAGAAATATTCATCTAATAATCTAATTGAATACTTTTAGGTGGAATTTTAGAAACCATTTTTGGGTATGGAAACTCCATGTTTTATCAACTCAAATTTTTTAAGGACTAGAACACTGTCAATCCCCTACTAGCTAACACTCTCTGGCAAGGAAGGTGTTCTAGTACTACTCTGCTTTGCTACAACACCCTATATTTGTATCACCCTCTTGTCACGTTGTTGATATTACTTATTATTGTGACTACATACCTTTTGCCCATAACCTCTTTATACCTTTCTGATGTTATTTGTGTTTATTCTTGCTCTTTCATATTGTTGTAACTCTTGTCCGTCTTTGCCCAACTTCCTCTCCCATTTGTTGTTAACAACTCCAACTCATAATGGGAAGCATCTTAAATACCTAAATCAACATTGTGTTTGTTGCATTTGTCTCTTGAATCCAGTACATAATAACTATTGCATTTGTCCTTTTGAAAAATCTAATTTGTTATTGTTCTTGTGAAATGCGTGCCATGCTACCCGACATGACAACATGCGCAACACCTAATTGCTAAGGTACGCAAATATCACTGCGGGAATCGACTACATCACTAACACGGTCACGTCACCACTCTTGAACATTTGTGGTACAGCAACGTGATTTATGTTCAATGAGGAGGACACCTCAAGCGGATACCGGCATCTTTGAACAACTTTCGCTTCTTGGCTCCCCGTATACTTCATCTCACTCCACGGAGGTATGGCTCAAACGTGAAAGAAATATTCCTCCGTTCTGGGAAGACAATTTATCTGTCTCTACGGATGTTTCCGCTTGGTCCTCGCCATGCTTGTCCCTTCTTCACGGAAAACTGCGCATTAGCAGTGGCCAAGCTCGCCACTTGGGCGCACTTGACCTTCAGAGCGGTCCTTCTTCTTCTTCTTCTCCCTTTGTCACACAGTGAGACCCTTGGATGCTAGGGCACGTTTCTCTTCTTCACTTTTCACTGCCCTTCTGCTTGCTCCCGTGGCCGTGCCTCTTCAGCCAGAGCACGCCTCAACTCCCTGTTGTAGTTAGAGACCACATTTTGTCCATCTAGGCAATGTGTCTTTGCCCAAAATACTTTGAATAGGCTTTACTTTCTCCTGCGGGACAGCATTTCAATGTAGGCAATGCAAGCTGCGCTTGGGATTGAGGTGCCTCCCAAGGGCTACTAGCGATATCGGACATCTCGTCTTGGTGAGAAGGTCATGCCTTCACCCTTCATCATTCGGTACTCTCGGCTTCTCTTGTGAAAACATATTATGCATAAGTGCTGCAGTACGGTGGACGAGCATCCCACATTTCGTAGCAATTCCTTTTCTAACATACATGTGAGACTATATGATCCCGAACTAGATCTAGTATCAATCTCTGCTTGTACCTTGTTCTTTCTTGTACTTCTTGATTGATCGACATCTTGGGAGGCTCTTGCTGCCACATTGTCCACATAGGCTTTCGGAACCCATATTCATCCGGTGAGAAGGACATCCTAGCCTTCCAGGATATGTGACAAAATTCAAACCTCCCTCCAACCCTATCCACAGTCTCTAAGCTCAAGCGCTTGTGTCCTTAACTATTCGAAAATCTACCTCCTTCCTCTACTCGATTGTTGATTTTGTCCTTACCGGTCATACAGAGAAAATTTGTCTTTTTTAACTATGCTGTTGGAAAAAATTATGTTCAGGACTAAGGATCACGAGATAATTTTTTCGCTGACGCCTTTCTCTTTCACGAAGTATTGATGTACGCTCTTTGCAAAACACCTTTTGCATCAATAAAGATACATAGGTGAAAAAAAATTAAGGTTATTGCTCCATCTTCTTATGAAATCATTAAATCTATAGCTTAAAATTTTCTGTAACTTTGTATTAAAAACACGGTTGCCAACGATTCAGTACCACAAGCTTAGGCTTTTAACAACAACAAAAAAACGTCCTGCCTCTTCCTACGAATAACGAATTTTTTTCTTTTGCTTTTGTGCTTGCTGATCAATCTTGCTCTAATATCGTATGAAAATTTCACTACGAAATTCTATTGTATGGCCCAGAATTAATTCTTCGGCTATAAATTAATTAATAGTTTATTTTCTACGACATATATCGAATAAATCAAACTACAATCTTACCAAATAAAAAAACGTTACACGCGGAAGATAGCTTTAAGATACGAAAATACGCTTTAAAAAAGAAACATGACGATTATTCTTTGGACAAATGTCCTAGAAAAACCCAACTTTGGAAAACGATTGCAACGATTTAAAAGTTTTAATTATAAAGCAACAACGAAAATTTTAGTACAATCTGGATGCTCAGCGGCTAACCAATCGGTAAAATAAACTAGTTGAAGAATACGGAACCAAATAACTCAACGACCACAGTGAGTCTGTCAGCTTAAGCGTAAACTAGCCGGTCGTTCCCTGCTGCGCTGAGCCTCGCCACCGGTGCTTGCGCGGACAGTCGCTAAGCTCGGAACGCAAGAAAATTGGCGTCACAGCAAGGCTTTGCTTACAGGAGAAATTTGTCGCGGCCTCTGCCAGTTAGGACCAACAACAGTGGTTATTTTCGTGACAAGGTACGGTCTCGTACGGGTTATCTTCGCACTCTACACAACTTCTCCGGAAATACGGCTCTTACGACGACGCCCGGATCTAGAAAAACTGCATCCGGATACACACCTGTCTGCCCTCTTTGTCTGCTTCCTATTATGTCTCAAACTCTTAAGCAACTATTCTTGTCTTTGGAAATCGGTGCCTAAGAAAATCGACCTCAAGTGCGTGTTCTTGTCTGCACGTTGTGGCGACGTCCCCATGGATCAGGCTTGAAATCGCGTCTGGGATGAAGTCGTAGAGATAACAATCGGATCACAGATTCGGGCCACACAGAGCACGTGATTAGGTAAGAAAACCCAGTTCTGAAATTCGGATACGTCTTGCTTAATCTTGGTTCCAAATTGCCAAACCCATGGTTTGATAGCAGATCCTTAACGGATCGCAATGAGATGAAACGGATGTTCGCGGATCCGGAATGAATCTACATACGAATCGAAGGAAACAGTGGTTCCTGCAGGATTTTAGAATTCTAAATACTTTTTATTTTTATTTGGCTTAAGGTTGGTTGGGAGCTAGGACACTCCCAAGGTACTTGTTGATGCTCATGGATGGCCTAGATGTCCCCTCATGGTAATATTAAATTCTTAAGTAAAGTGACATTTCTCCTTTATTTTCATAAATTTTTAACATTACCATGAAATGACTGTCAGAGATGTTTGAGGTAGTTTTAAATGGAATCAAACTTCATATCAGAAGAAAATGAATTTCATATCATACTGATAAGTGGGACTTAACGATTTCGAAGTGGGATCAATGGTATCGTAGATTTCATTTGAATTATATCTCATGTATGAGGGTATGTGATTAGCATTTATTAAGAGCACCAAGCCCTATGTGTGCCCACAAGTGTTGATGGTGTTAATTGGCTGAGCTCATTTGTCATATCGTTAAAAAAATTACATTTCAATCAAGTCAAAATCATTGATCAAGCATATTAAGTTCTTTCAACCATATTTTAAGGCTTGCATTCGGTGACTTGATCAAATTGAAGAAACATTTTGACTAATGTCCCTAGATAATCGAGTGAGGCAAAGGGTAGATAAGAGAGAAGAATCTAGATTCTAGATGGTTGATGCATCTAAATAGTTGATGCTAGAATAATTAATCGTTAATGTACAATACATGTCATATCTACCTTGATTGTACAAATATGCATGCGTCCATATCTTCTACAATTAATTTGGTATTTTAGATGTTTGTTAATATGTGTGCAATATATATATATATATATATATGGATGTTTGTTAATATAAATGCAATATATATATATATATATATATATATAGTAAACGCTAAGAGGATACTTCTCTTCTGAATTTTTTGGAAATGACGCTTCTCCCGTCCCCGCTTCGTGCAACATTGGTCTGCTACATCAGAATTCTTCTTATAATATTTTGTTGGACCTCTGATGTGGGAATTAAAACTTAATCAAGGGTTAAGATCATATTACGATCTATCCATATGAGAATTTCTAGATGATTCACACCTTATCTCAATTAATACCCAGTTAATTAACCAAATTTCCTAAGTTTAGATTTAGGAAAAATTTAAAAAATAGGTTAATAATTTTAATTGAGACACTTCTAGGTAAATTCCATACCACGATTTAAAATTTATGAGAGAACTCATGTGTTTACAACACTCTCCACGAAGTTTGAGACTAGAACACCTGCGATGCTACAAAAACTAACAACTTTGGATGTTGATACATTAGCATTTTGGCTTAAGTAAGAAATGCAAGTCCCTTGCACAGAATGGCAAGCTTGGGCCTTGTTACCACTCAGGCTTGATAGGAGACCTAAAAAGGGGTCCTGAAGGTCAGCGCTGGTGAAAACGATGGAGAAGCAGCCTTATCACCACAAGCTAAGTCTCCCCTTCTCTTTACGGACTTTCAACGATAGGAGGAGTCGAGGTATGTAGGAATCACTTGTAAAGTACATGTCAATGGATAGGTGATGGTGACGCAAAGCCCTTTCTTCGGTGGATTAAGAATGAACTTGCTTGCTCTTCAAGTAAAGAGCACAGTGGTAGGGGTAAGGATGAGGATTGGAGGGTTGAGTGAGAAGAAAATAGGCACAAATGATGTTTTCAATCCCTATAATCTTTGGGAACTTAGACTCCCAAATATTAGTCCTTGACAAATAATCTTTCATAGTGCGACACGCGGGGCCAAGTGGACCTAGGCTAGGTTCGGAGATGGAGATAAGGAAACCAACCAATATTCCTATCCTGGTCGAGGTGGGGAAAGGATCGAAGAAAGAATATTCTGGCTTAAAGGTCAAACAGTCTATTGAGAGTTTGCCCTTGGGGATGACTAGGAAAATTTTGATCCCTGGAAGCTAGGGCTCGAGTTCCGGAGATCACGCAAAATCGGGTGCTTGAATTTTATGGAAGGCGAAATTTGTGTAAGTTCAATACAAAAATATATTTACCTTGGTAAATAGTTTATTCCTCCCATAACATTAGCCAGCCAGGGTTACTTATAGACTTCTTTCGATAAATTTCACGATAAAATACTACGCGACATTCACTAATGTATGTACGGGAGAAAGGAATAATGAAACATAAACATAACAAACAGTCACATATACACACACTTATTTTTGGACAGTTGTCCTTGGAAAAACCCAATGTGGGAAAACAGGTACGACCAGGATAGGGAAGTTTATATGTTGTTCTTTAACAATGAAATTGTTACAAGGAATAGGCTGACGATTCTTTTCGAAAACACCTAAGATAATTCCCAGGTCCTTAAGTTTTACGACACCAGAAGACCTTGTCTCCTTACGCATCCTTTCTGCCGTGCTTCTCTGCCGCGATCCTTGGTTAATTCACGTTGCTATGCGTGCGTTGTTCTTGTTTGGTGACTACTGCTTGCCTTTGCTTATTTCTGTGTCTCTCTCTCCTTCTCGTGCTAACGACTCCTCTTCTTCTTGCGTGCAACTGCGCTGCTACTCTCCCTGCGAAATCGAATTCTGTTCCCCTTCGAAATCGACCTCATCGGGTTTCATAAGTGTACTTTGGCTGCTTTCCAAATGACCCTCAAGCTTTTTTTTTTATAATCTTCTCATTGATGAATCACTTCGACCCGGATTAGAAGTCTAATCAGTAGCTAAGATTAAACCCGGCAATCTCCGTTCTCTAGAAAATTCACACTATGTTATTAATGCCTGGCATTAATTGTTTAACACCTAAGTTTAGACTTAGGGTCTCATTAAAATAATTAATTATTTTTTAATAAAACATGAACCGAGTGGAATTTTTAAATGTTTTGGGTTTTTGGAATAAATGCTTGAAGCCTCTTCATAGATTTTGAGACTTGGAACACTTTGAATATTTCAAAATCAACACTCTTAGTGAGGAAAGTGTTTTAGCAATATGTCTATTGCATGTTATACTGCTTTAAGAAGCATCTCTGTGCTATTGATCCTTTGTTCTTTCACCCTCATCTATTACTTGTTTGCGCCATATCTGCCCTTGTTCTTTATAACATCACTACCTCATATGTCTGTGACTCCTGCGGTCCTAATCCTATACCATTCACTGTCACTGGAATGGTTCTTCGTCATCCCCATCTTTTCTACTGAAGCCGAAAAAACTTTGTCTTCCGAGCCTTCATGAGAGATATCGCACTTGTTCTCTTGTTGGATGTCTTGCAGGCCCATACGGCTCCTCCTTGGACATAGTCTGCGGTAGAGTGACACATGATGTCAGTAACCTTGGGCCCGAGTCATGAAACACAAGATTTTCGAAGGGCAGTGCAACTACGGTTATCACACCGCCAGAATGTTGGTCGCTTCATCTTTCACCGAGTAAGTTCACAGCGATTTCGAGCCATGGCTGCAGGCTGCGTGTAGTTGCCATGTTTGCCTTTCTTGAACCTGGGGCGCCATGATTCTGTTTCTTGCTTTGCTGAGAGGTCATCCCCAGTCCAATATTTGAAATAGTACCCATTGGTACTTGCTAATTCTTCAGACTCCCTGGTAAATACCGTCGGTGAACCCGATCCTTTGAAGTGTCATTAGCATGGGTGTGTTTCGATCCCAAGCTCAGCTGTTCCTTGTAAATATAAGAGAACATGTTTGTTTGTTGCCAGTGATCCTCCTTGGTTCCACCATGGTGAGTGAGAGTATTGACAACATAACGGTCTTGTAGCCTTGTCTTGACTGAATACCTTAGGAGATCCTATAATTGCTGTCTGATGAGATCAACCTCATCATCTTTGGACATGTCGATTTTCTTCCGGTGGTGATCATTGGGTAATCCCGTGAGTTTACGGTCCTCCATCTGCAACCTCTTATGGTGTAGTATACACTCCGCTCCCGGCCGAAGGAAGATCTCCCCGATACCTTTCAAACGACGAGGAAAATAATGCATTAGCCCTAGATCACTTCATACAATTCTACGGCTAGAATTATCGCCACAATCAACAAAGTGAGCCTACATTGACCTGTAATAAATAGATCATCTACATATAGAACTAGTATCGAGGCTCACTCACCATAGATATTAAGTTGGGGTCTGTGTCACTCTTCGACCAAGCCCCATCCTGCATAGTGGTATCGATTAGGCCATACCAAGCTCTAGGGGCAACCTTGGTCATAAGGCTTTCATCGCTTTGCACATGGGTCTTCGCTACGTGCGTGTCAACCACGGTTGTTCAACGTATACTTCCTCTTCTGTCACCCCATTTTGAAACGCAAACTTGGCAATCCATCTACAGTGAATCTCATCCCATCGCATAGGTAGGGATGCATCACGGCTAATGGAGGTATATCGGGCTGCGAGAGAAAGGTCTTCTTAATCTATCCCCTTTCGCACACGAGTGCTTGTCACTTTAAGCCTAGCTTTAAATTTCTAAGTGTTTCCTGCGCAACATATTTGATCTTGTAGATCCATCTCGAACCCTACAAGGCGGTCATCACGGTGGGAACCACTTCCCAAACATCATTCGTCATGATAGACTATATTCTTCCACCATCGCATCTACCCTTTTGGTGCTAAGATGATTCCCGAAAACAGAGGTTTCACAACAGTGCTACCAAAGCTTGGTGCCTTTGAGTTCTGCATTGCCCCTTCTCATTTGAGGGCTCCTTAAGTCATACGCATCCCTCGAGAATTTGTGTCAATTCACTGTCGTTCTTCACTAGTGGTGGGTGGATCTACCTTCTCTCCTTCCTACAAGTCATAAGGAGAAGTATCCCTTGGATCCTGTGCCTTGAAGGCACTGCGTGACACACTCCGTAGGTTGTTGTAGTTGGACAGTAGGATCCTCATGGAAGCGTGTAGCATAAGGCATCTCCGATTTCTGAAGGACCTTTCCTCCCGTAGTTTGACATCCCTCACTTTTCAAGGAAATTTCCTACTCTCAAAGATGAATACGGTAGCGGCCATGCATTCTAGCTATATCCTACCGGATATCATTTTCATGATCCTGTCATCTTCTTCCTCTTTTCTTAAGGCACGCAGCAATATGTGGCTTTTGAAGATCCTAAGAGTGGCTCGCCCGGAACGATGCTAGTGAGAACACTTTACCGGGGTGATGTTACCCAATGCATTGTGGGGAATCCCGTTTCGAACGTGAACAAGTTTGTATTACAGCTTCAACCACAGAATTTGGACATGTCTTGATCATGCAACATTGCCCTTGCGACATAAGCAATAATTCTGTTTTCTACCTTGCACCATTTTGCTCCAGTTATGTGGGTCGTCTGCTCACTCTTCGATACCTTTCGCACGCATGAGAACCACAACGAAGTCTTTATCAATATGTCACCATTGTACGTCTCCAATACCTTAATCAACTTTCTTTTAGCTGATTTTTCTACCAAGCTTTAAACTCTTTAAGATGTTGAAGACTTCGTCCTTGGTCTTGAGAAAGTAGATTCAGGAAATCTTCTTAGAATGATCATCAATAAAGGTGACGAAAAATTAAGCACCACTAAAACTCTAAGTGGACATTGGTACGCATATGTCCCAGGTGTATTCGGCTCAACACACTCTTGGCCCTATTGTTGCTTCTATGCTATGTGCCTTGGCATACTTTACAATACGCACCTACTAGGACATCATCTCGCTTGGTGCTTAGTTGGGCCCTTCGCGGCAATTTTCTTAAACAATCCTTAACGCCCCATGATGTAAATGCCCCATTCTCACCTTGCCATAGTTCATTCAAGTCCCCACTTCTCATACAGTCTCACCTATTATTATTAGTGCCATTAGAAGTTTGAAAATTTCGTAACTTGTATGGTTTGTTATCTGACTACGTTATTATTTCTTCTTCAACTTAGGTGTTCGACATATACTCTATTGCCAATGAAGTAAACGTCATAGCCTTGTTTTGAAGTTGCGACATCGAGTAAGTTCAGCCCCAAACCGAGGCACATGGAAAATACGTAGTGGCCGGAAGCTTGTTACATTTTGTTTGAGTACTACGTTACACTCTTCCCATTAGGGTACATTTTGCCTTAACTTCACCCTTGGTGATTTTTAAGTTCACTCTGTCTTCTTGATAGTTTGAGAAACATTTGCCCACTCAATGATGAGCAGAAAACTCTGCTCATCAATCTTCTTAAACTTCAGAGCAGTGCTTGTGTTTAAGCAAATTCTTGCTGATCTGGATGCCAAACTGAAAACATGTCACAGGTCATCTGTTCTTTATTCTTCTGACTCGGCAGACCTGAGTGCCATGTAACGTCAGACTACGTTCTCGCCGACCTCCGTTCTGTGTCCTCATGTCTCTGTCTTGTTCTGTGGGGACTAATCCAGAAATATATTTACTTAACGTTGATATGAATTGTTCTAGTATGTGCTTCAATAAGTTGCCTTACGGAGAATTCTTTGATGGGTGCTAGAAATACAAATACTATACGGAATTCTTTAATGTGTATGGGAGAAAGGAACGTTAAAACATGACGTAAGAAAAAGGTACATGTACACTTATTTTTTGGACAATTGTCTCCGGAAAAATGATAATAGGAAAGCGGTGCAGTAGGATGAGGGTTTATATATTATTCTTCAACAATGAAATGCTTTACAAGGAATGGTGGTAGATTCTTTTACAAAACACATAGGATACGATTCCTCGGTTCCTTGAAAGGTTACGACACCTGAAGAAGACCACTGTCTCCTTATGACCCACTGCTGCATGCTTCTTTGTGCATTCTGCGCTAGGCTCGCATCCTGCCTTGCTCTACGTGGGTACAATGCGTTGCCTTTGCACTGTACCGCGGCCTCTTTCGTCCCTCTCTCCTCCTTCTCGATTCATTGACTCCCTCTTCCCGTGCCTACGCAACTGCGCACGTACTCCTACGGAAGTAGTTCTGTTCCTTGGAATACGATCTCCTTGAATTTACTAGGTGTGTGCCAGCTTGCTTTCCAAATGACCCTCGGCCTTCTTTTCTCGTCTTTACCATTGATGAATCAACGACCAAGATTAGAAGCCTAATCGATAGATAAGTTAAAACTTCGCTTGATCTTCATTCTCTGAAGGTTCACACTTTGTCTTATTAATACCCATTAGTCTTTACAATTTCCCTAAGTTTGAATATGTGAATGCTCATGAAAATAATTAATTATTTTAATAAAAAACATGAACCTAATTAGAATTTCCTGACGGTTTGTAAACTTCTTTTAGAATACTAATGTCCCAAGCCTCCTCACAAATTTTGAGACTTGGAACAACACCACAGTACTACAAAAATCAATAGGGACCCACCGAGCGCGATTACGCCTCTATGAGATCGAAATTTTTCCCCTTCGTTCGATTTCACGGGAAATTGATGCCCTTGGTGACCCTTGATTAGACCTTGAAAAAAAAGTGAAAAAGGGAAAAATTATGAATAAGGCAAATCACCTTATATGGACCGGTGCCTTAGTTTACTTGGGGAGATGGAGTCCAAGGACAATTAATGAGTAGAAACTTGGTTTCTTGATCGAAAGGGCTTCGAAAATCAACTTCGTCCAATATTGGGCGTGAAAAAGAATAAAGAGACTTTGTAATTTATACTTTAAGCAAAAGAGTACAAGCTTATTGAAAATGTGTCTCTAGGACATTTTATTCATGTAAGTGTGGCTTCATCATGAAAATTTATAAAACGTACTCAATTCCACATTATAATCATGCAACAACTGGCCTAGTTGTGCGAAAATTATTAGTATGTGACAACACGAATAATAACATCAAAAATAACTTACAATTTCATAGGTATATCATTAACATTTCAAATTTGCAATAAAATACACCAAGACAAGAAAATATTTAAAATCCATACATCAAAATTCATCACCCCAAAGATCTCCTCAAGGAAAAAGTACGAAAATTTTATATGAGAGAGATATCCAATCAAAGTGTGATGAGTAAAAATAAATGGAGCTAGCAACAATAGTATATGAGCTCCCCAGGGGCTGAATTAACTAAGAGCTAATATCTCTAATAATATAATAATGTGAAAATAACACTATTGGTGGCAAGCCCATAATTTAGCTCATGGGTGTATAAATAAGCACGAGGGCTAAATAATGATGTACGTATGTTGGGGACCTCCAAAGCCTAGTAACATCTTTTAACAGTGCCATAATAGAGAAATAAATCCCTAGGAATATGATGGACAAGGGGGGTGGCCGTGTTCTCCAAATAGTGAACTGTGGTGCTCACGGTGGGTGCGGTGCTTTAAAAATGACCACATGGGTCTCCCTGCCAGATGGGGTACTGTGGACCTGTTGCTAGGGGCTCGATGATGGAATAAATTCTGCCATGACATCGTGTTAGGTCATAGGACGCTGCCCGAACGTAGAGCTCTGCCTTGGTGTGACCCAGGAAAAATGTACCAAGCACATCACCATCATCCCAAAGCGGATCGCTAGTGGTCTGCGGGCATCAATGGAGAATCCAAGCCAGGTGTTGTCTATGCTTGTAGGCCAATGGCTCTCTATGTACACCTATGTATTGCGATGTAGCCCTATGGGGTTAGGATCCGTCGGAGACCAAGCAAATGGAAACCACTTGTAATCCTACATAAGATCTAATGTATTGTCTAGGATTCCGGTACAGCCGATCATTGGAAGATAATCGTATAATAGAATTACAAACCATGGATGACAAAGTAGGCACTTCATGATGGCATGCCCATCCATAAATGGAAAGTTTTAGCATGCTAGTGTCTCCGAGTCCAAAAAGGGTATGGGGTTGAATATTAAACCAGGTGTTCTATGTCAGTAGGTGCATTCAATCTTTCTTAGGCTAGAGTACAAATTAACAATCATAGCTTGTGAAAGTAAAATATTTGATAGAACACAATAATGAAACAACGAGAAGACAAGCCAATAATACTGGATACGATTTACAATTCTTCTTGTCCAACAAAGATGTGGGGATATTGTCGTTACGACGATCAACGAGATACTTCGACCAACAAAACCTTTCTGAATCAACCAACCTTCCAAATATATTTTACGATATCAAAGTCGATACGCTACGAAGTCAGCACAACATCGACAAAAATCAATGCGGAATGGCAACAAAAAGGTCAGTACGCCAGATTGAGGGCTTCGGTCAAACAACTTTGTTTTCCTCGTTTGGTATGACAATACGGCCTCTCAAAATCGGAATTTGACAAAGATTTGAGGTCAAGCAGACGAGGATGACACGGTCACTTTCTGATCAACACTCCAGCAACATTGGTAAACCAAATCCATGAAATTTCAACCATTTTCTGCATGGTAACCAGAAGAGCCTCAAGGCTATCGGAGCAATCAGATCACAATGAGAGATATTGTGATTAGATGATGAGAAAATGACACTCCAAGTCTCTCCAATTTATATCTATCGATGAGGGTGTGTGACACATCTGTTAAACATGTGTACCTACATTACAAATACGGCCGACCTTGCACATGTGTGGAAAATAAATTCCAAAGCCTGTGTTCTTCTCATCTAAACACAAAGATGATCTTTAGATCAATCTTGCCTCTTTAAAAGAGAATCCAACAAAAATATGACCATCATCATATGACGTTGTGGCAAATTTGGACAGTTGCCCAGTGCCACTCTCCCTCTCAACTAGGAGGGCTCCCATACATCCACACAGTGCCATCCCTTGATTTTGCATCATATGCTTTCACCCAACATCATCGTCATCTTGTAACCGCTGCTGGCTCTAGTTCTCAAATAGAACAAAAAAGTGAGTCACAAGACTGTCCACTACGGTCGCTTGATCGATTTAGAGGTTAAAACCTCTCTAGGACTCAAAAAAGTCTCATACTGTCCCAGTTAGTTTACATGCCAAAAGTACGACTTAAGTAAGAACCTCATCATACTTGATCATATCAAGTTGTTGGACACGCTGTCCTAGACATAGAGTACGACAATCTCCAGGTGCGTACCTTGTCTTGATATTGGTCTCCTATCCACATTTCCACCTCATTTGGCCAAATGAGAGGTACTTCCACTGTGGGTACGAAACTCCCGCCAGGCCAGGATGTGTCGGGCACGGATCAAAGAGAGTGAACCAACTCATTATCGCCAATATGGTGGGAGTACAAGCACAACAAGGTTCGACAAGCTAGCCTCGTGTGCTTATAACGGCTCCCAGAAAGATAGCCCCAAGCCCCCTGGAACTCCCAAGGCTCATGGTCAACTCAGCGAGGACCTCGAGGAATAGGGTCTTTCACGATTCTCGCTTCTCCCAGGAAGGTTAGGGCACCGGCCTTCCCCCGAGGCTTAGGCGAGGTACTCTGTGAGCACACTCATCGATTCTATATGATCGAACCTTACATCACCTCGGCCTTGCCATATCTAAAATAAAGTGGTGCACAGTATCAATATGATTGGATCGATCGTCGGGCACGGGATTCTCGGAAAGCAGAATCCCACTGCGAATTATCACAAAGGATAGCGGTGGTATCTAACACGGCCCAACAACTCAGCTGAAGAGCTTTAACGACAAAACGACCTGACCAAGATATGTTCGACCTCAATGGTGCTCAAAGCCACGAAAACTTTTGCTTCTGCTCATCAAGATAGACGGACCCAAGGTGAAACAACATCACATATGTGTCTTGCGATCACCTGCCTGTGGGTCAATCGGCATCGATGTATCTGCCGATCTCAAACTCCGACGGTGTATCTCGGTCCAACGAATTGGTGTACCTCGAAAGTATCTCAAAGATTCACCCGCGCAATCCAGCCAGATGTGATAGGGATCAACCATACTTCAACCAAAGTATTCGGGGAGAAAACATACGTTCCGGACGAGGTTCACTAAGAACATCGGGCCCCCACGAGTTGTCAATACTGGTGGGATTTTCCCGGCCACCAGGCCAGTGGCTTCCACACAACTTCTTAAAGACGCCAGGTTCGTCGATGTTGACACGGACTTACGATCCACCTTGCGTCTCTCCGGCGGCTTCACGACATATTTTCCTTGAGAGTGGAAAATCTCACCGGCCTCTGCCAGGACCTCTTGACCACAAAATAGTGCATCGGTCCTGGGTCTTTCATCTCCAAACTCGGAAGCCTGGCTCTTCTCTTACCTTTTGAAAAATGAGAGGTACGTACGACGGGGAAGAGAATCGTCACATGGGGAGGCTTGAGAATGAGAGGGCCTTTCTCTTATCAACCTTAAAATAAAGGTTTGGATCAACATTAATTGATGAAGCCTCACTGCTTCAACAAGTAAGTTTATCTGTCCTCTCATACCCGAGCACGAAACACTTGTGTATAGGGCTTTCTGTTAACTGCATACATGGGTGTCTCTATCTAGGACTTCGAACCCGGTTGCTCACATACACCTCTTCCTTTATAGAACCATCGAGAAGCGGTCACCCACATCATACGATGGGACTCCATCCTTGCGTTACGTGAGGGCAATAATAAATCGAGATGGTGGTCTCACTTAAGGTCACACGGTGGAAATGTCATGACAATCTGCCTTATTTTTGAGAAACACTAAGGCAACAAATCTTATTTGTATACTTTTCAACACTTCCATCGGATCATACTTCCAGTCTTGAAGCCATTTCGAGGTGACAACGATTTGTCCTCCGCTCTGGGACCACTTCCGGACATCATTTTTAATATTGGACTCATATTCTTCGTACGCAGCATCCTTCCAAACTTGATGCTTTAAAACTTCTTAAAATGATCTAGAGCTCAAATTGTGCTATCGTGCTCATGGGCTAGATACCCTTGGTATCTCTTCGCTTCTTGCTACGGAAGGTCCCCTTGGGGGAAATATGTCTCTCGCCATCTACGAGAGTATCACAAAACCTGGGGTCTTCTCTGTTGAAGGATGTGGATCCATAGGATCCTTGGGTCCTTCAACATCGAAACATCGTTCATCCTTCGACTCTTCGACTTCCACAACTTCTTCATCTTCTTTGTCTACATGTTAGAGCTAGGAAGATTTCTCATTCTTGAAAGGGCAACATCTTCATTGGTGACATCATGACATATCTCCACTTCTCTTTAACCGAACGCAGATTCTATGTACCGCTGGAAATTTACAACGTAGCCCAAACATTCCTTCTTTCCCGAAGCATCCGACTTCTTCTCTTTTCTTCCGGTACATGAAAGCAGGACAACTAAAAACTCTAAGTAAAACATCGGAGTTTCTTATAGGGAAAACTTTTAAAGTTTTGGGGTCCCGAGCAAAATACGAGATCTGTTTGAAAGAACGTACACAACAATGTTTGAAGCTTCTCCCCATGTAAACTTCGGAAGACCTTGGTCACATGGCAGCAGCACAAGAAGCTTCCACAATAGTCTTATTCTTTCTTTCGACAGCACCATTTTACTTTCAAGGTGTCTCTTGTAATTGTGGTCTCCCCTCTTAATGTGACTTCTCTACAATTCATTGTAAACTCATTTAGCTCATACTCGGTCCCATTCGGTCCTCAGAAACTTTTGATTTTCTTCTTAGTTTGATTTTCTACAAAACCTTGAGGTACGAAACCATTTGAATACTTAAATCCCTTCTTCTTCAAGAAAATATATCCGGTCATGAGGAGAAGTCATGTAAAAGTCATATAGTAAGGAACATCCTCGAGGATGTCACGGGTAACATATTGAATCGTCAAATATATCAGCTGCAGATATCGAAGTTGTCTTTGCTGACCTTGAGGGGAATGGTCCCCTTGTATACTTCACCAGCACAACCTTGACATACCAGCAAAGTCATCTCTAAGTTAAAGCATCTGTCACCACAGCAACTTGCTTTGGAAGGGCTTTGTAATGAAGGTGTCCAAACCTGGTACCATAACTGCGATTGAAGAGTTGTCATGACATAACCCCCAATGGACTTCCTCCCAGCACAGTAGGTGTATCAACTCTAAAACCAATGGTAAGGAAACTTCTTTAAGAAGTTCTTCTGGATACGACTTTTCCATCAACGAATGGCCTTGAGCCTTGTCTTCCATTGCGGAATGGACACGAGGTTCTTCTTCAAATCGAGTACGTACAACATATTGTAAACGAAGGACTTGACAAAGATAGATGAAGAGTCACGGATCACTTGTCCCTTTCACGGATGGGTGGCAGTATCTCGAGATAATTCCCGGATTGGTATCCTTCTCAATCAAATCGGAGAGGATTCTTTATATCCGATGAGGTGCCTTGAAGGCACTGCTATTAATCAACGATTTGTCCGGTATGAGAATGCGACGGAGAGAAGGTAAAGAATAAATTCATTTGCTTTATTAACCACAACAACTTTGAACTTATCGTACCCTAGAATTTCTTAAAGCCTCTTGAAAGGTTGCCCACTTCCACTACGGTTAGAGGGCTTTCCTTTCATGAACTTTGTTGTTCCTTTGATTTCCATTACCCTCTTGAGTTGTTGTCATCATCACCAGGAAGTCCCTTCTATTATGGCACTCTCTTACATGGTAACCGGTCTTATTACAAGTATAACATTTCCCTTCCTTCCTTTAGGCCCCGCTTTTCCTTGGTTTTTATTTCTTTCAAAGGACCACCATTGTGTTCTTCTTTGCATAGTGACGGTAATGAGGTCACCTCCATTTGCATTGGAGGATGAAGTCTCTCTCCATCATTCTTGTCTCCTCTTGAGTTACATCTAATCAATATTTCATCAAAATCCCAAAGATCACATTATTATTAAGAAAAGTGGTATTGAATACATACCAATCACTGGAGACCTCCAAAGTGCAATAAGAACCATCTCTCAATACGAGATATTTGCTTCCCCAATAGCTAGGAGGTTATTTGTAAGCCCTTAATTTTCAAAATTAACAATCATTACAAAATTCATACTACACAATTTAGAGTGGGATTTTGAGAAAACGAAATATATATCAATTGACTAATTAATACTTACAGAGCTGTGTTTGAAGATGTTCTGATCTCATGACTCTAACTCAAAAATCACCAAACCGTCGTTTTCCTCGACATACGAGGTCAACCTCTCCGATTTAAATCCCGGAAGACAAGTTGCGGCTCTTGTGCCCAAAACTCCAATAACAATCGAGATCACTCTATGACTCTTGTTAGAACTCATTTATATCATGTCTCATGCAATTAGAAACTCTCTGACGACATCACGATGGGTTCCACACTCCTGTTGCCACATCAGAAAGTTGTACCTCTTCTCCTTTTATACAAACTCCATTCAAGATATTTATTAAAATATCCTCTTTTTCTAATAAATATCTTGAATTTTCTAAATATCTTGATTTTTATTAAAATGTTATTATTTTAATAAATATCTTGGATTTAATAAAATATTATTCTTTAATAAATATCTTGGGTTTATTAAAATATTATCATTGTTTGTAAGTCAATGCTTTTAATTTCTTTGAACAAAGTATTGGTTGTATTATGATCATATTAATTATAACTAATACATTCATTATATTAGTGAATTAGGTATTTTCTCATTATTACAATCGTCCTCATTACTCTGCTACTAAGATTTTTTTATAATTGATTGGTGCATGTACTAGTGCGGTACACGCAGTACATGCATATGTAGCTATCATGTACGAGTCTCATATGCATGCTAATATTTCTATGTTCCCTATGCTTTAAAGGCTAAGTCACTTCATACACCCCTCCTTCGAAAACTTCGTCAAGGAGATTAGGTTTTATGTGTGCGTATCATTAATTATTTAAGTGATTAGTATAATCATATAATTAGTCTATCATAGTTGAATTTTCATTTAATGTGTGAGAACACTTTAACATTTTATGTTTGATCATTTTGTTGGTTTACCAATTTAGTAATCACGTCTTGTCTTAACGGAAGTTCCCAAGCTGTTATAGAATCATCCTATCCTCCTTAATCTCTTCTGTCATCCTGTATCCCTTCCTTTACGAAGAATATGCCCGCCGCGCCCGATTTGTTGATTCAACCATCTAGAACCTTGGGGTGTTGGTGTCAGTGCTGTGGCTTGATGGACCGGTGGGCATCAGCGGTCATCTGTCCCCGTCTAGGAGAGCGTGACTTTGTGGAATCCTCCCACGACTCCAAGTTTTGGAGGATGAAAACGGTGAGCAACACCTCCACCCCTCCTAGTGGGACCCCGAGGTTAACACCTTATCATGGAGATACGGTGCATCTCCAATTGTTTTTGGGTTTTGTCATCCAACGCAGTCGGTTTCGTATTAACGTGTCTGCGATGTACAACACTTGTTCTGAAATTATAACATATATCAGCTGTATTAAAACAAATTGTACCCATATAACAATTTCTACACAGTCTCTAAATATGTTGCTATCTACGATATTGATCCTTGAGTTCATATAACATACTTGGTTAAAACACTTGTCCACATATGTATCAATATGTTCAAAACAAATTGTACTCATATAACAATTTCTAAAACATTCCAAATATGTTGCTATCTGTAGTGTTGATCCTTGAGTTTATATAACATACTTGGTTATGTTTTATCCAATAGGTCTATAGGTGTTCACTGAAGTGATCAAGTGCAATCACTCTTTTATTTCAATCTCATCATTTTAGGTTGATATGTAAAATTATAGATACCATATCTATAACATAATTCAAAATTTATATTAGTATTCCAGTACCAACAATGTTTAATAGAAACTTTCTTTACATTTTCACATGTCATAGTACAAAATGACAGTCTTAAGTATCATCAAAACAAAGTAACATTATACAAAAATAAGTTTTAAATGCTTATAAATATAGCACGATTATAAATGTCATATAAAATAATTGAGCATGAATATACAAATAAAATTATATACTATGTTATATACTATTTTAACTTAATTAACATATCAAAGTCATAGGTTGAGACTCTAAATCACGTGGAGGGATGTCAACCTTTGTGATTGTATGTATAAGCTGAAAATGAATTGAAACAAGGGCTTTAAAAACACTTATTATTTAGTCAAAGCATGATCTAATTTCTTGGTCTGGGTTAAGTTAAGAACTCTAAAACACAAAACTACAAATGGATCCAACCAATCTTTTAATTCTTGTTATATGTTTGTCTTTTAAGTCTAATTATCTTTGATATTGTGTCTGGATCATGAGATAATAATAACATTAACTTCTTTATCTGGCCAGCTGACTCATCTTCTAGCCTAAATCTAGAGGCCAAGGGTAAGGTTTTGCGAGGCACAATCATTAAGGTTATCTTGGAGATGGAGGAAGAGTTAATTGACTACTCTAAAGATCTCTTAGTAGAGGTTTATTTTTTTCATAGAAGGAATTTATCACTTTGCTTGATACATTATTCACCCTTGCATTATATAGGTCTATAAGGAGTTTTATGTTTTCAACAAGATGTCAAATTTTTGACAACATATAATTTCCTCCTTTAATAAGAAATTCACAATTTACAAGATATGCATAGTCACATTATTAGTATGTTACGGTTTTGATAGTCTCTTCTTTCAGTTTCACCCTTTAAGTCTTAACTATAGCTAGGATGTTATTAAACTTTACCATAATTCCTTAAACCATTGTTCATTTCTGTTATATTGATTCATTTAATCCAAACACATAACACATCAACGGTATACCCTCTCCTTAATGTTACATTACTTGTTTTCTCATTAGTCCTTGGGCCTCATCTTGTCTATGTAATGTGTCTTCTTTTCTAACGGTGTATAATTATTGTCTTTAATATTTACCTTTAAACATTTTCCCGAGTTTATCACTTGCTATATTTAACAAATTAAGATGTTCACAACTCCTTATGGTCATTGTACCGGCCCTTACGATCATGTTTATTATATCCTTAAGAAAATTCTCCTTAAGAAAAACTCTCAGGTTAATTCTTGTGTGTTCTAATTAACGATAGCTAATTTAGGACTATTAAATTTTGTATGGTTTTTCCGTCTATAGTTTATAAATAAATAAAAGTGAGTAGAGAGGGTCTAACTCATAAAAGTGAAATAAACATCCTCCTAGCCAGCATGACGTTTGTAACTTGAGAGGCAAGGGGGAGCCAAGCACCATGTAGAGGGGGCTCACGTTAGTTCTGGAAAGCACGCCAAGAGGGTTGGACACGTGGCAAGAGATGGAGGCTACGTTGAGAGATGGCCTTGGGGTTGGAGAAGGCCAACGTTATAAAAGAAGAGGAGCCTTCTCATTGATACATTCTGTTGTTGTTGATATTGGAGTTGAACGTTTTGTCTTCTTGGGCTTGTTGAGCTGTTTAACTGTAACGACAACATTTAGTGCATTGAGTATCTCATTCGAGAGATCTTCCCTTGGCAAGAGACTTCGGGTACACTCGGGCAAGGTTGTTCTTCGATGTTTTATGAAGTTGTTTGGGTTTGCTACGGAGCTGGGCTTTCCTAGAAATGTACATAATCAGCCGGAGAGAGCTGTGGGTCCATTTTGGAAATGCTCGGTCGGAATTTGCGGGAGATTTGGCCAAGATTTTGAGCGATCGACCTTTGCCACGGAAGTTTTGGTGGAGCGAGTAGTGTTTCGCTATTCTCATTTAGCCTTTACGCGAGCCTTGAAACGACGGTTACACAAGAGGTATTTTACGGTGATTTTCGGTACGGCTATTTTTTATATGGTTTACGGGTTTTGTCGGGATTGGTGAGTAGAGAGGGATTTCGGTTTCGACTCATTCGGCAAGGATCGACTAATGTCTTACGATTCATTCTGGTAGTAGCGGCTACACGACAATTTTCCGGCTAGGACGCGAGTTCATGGGCAACCATTTCACCTTGTTTTAAGGTATTTCTTCACTTGCCTTGAGCAAGATTAGGGTACCATCACTCTAATCACCTGTTGTATTTCATTATATTTCTCGGATTAATAAAATGACTTGCTTGTTCCTCTCTATGTTTAGATGAGTTGCATTATATTATTTGTATTGTTATATATACAGGTACCCATTTATTATTTTTTTATATATTCTTGAGCATTCTGGTCTGTACCATAGGTACGTTTATCTTTCACTCCTGAACGAGGAGTACGGAAAGGGCAGTTAGCCTGCGGGTCTCGTCCTCTTTGAGCGAAATATCGATAATGCCCTCCCAATCCATCTCTTCAATTTAAAATTTACCGTATTTTAGAATATCCCGAAAGCAAGGATATTGATGGTATCGGGCTCGTTTTAGCTCGACGCAATGCAACACGGGAAGAGACCATATATTTGTTACGGAAGGAAGAAATGCGAGCGTGAACGTAAATTTGAAACACCTACGGAAAGAGAGGTGTGTTCGGGTAGTGAACACGAGCCAGAGAAAACTTGTGGCAGGACGAGCGAGAAGCACCGTAGATTCGATCTGGTGGCAGGCAGACGGCTGAGCCAACAGTTTTGAGCACTCTACTCAAGCCAAGGTGATTTGGCCCAAACAAACAGGCAGGCAGTCAGTGTTCATGCCCGTGGCTCAGAACGTGTGGAGCCTGTGATTTCTGGTAGAAAACAGGCCATCATCATTGCAAACGTGGTCTTATGTGGCCAATATATTGATTAAATAGTGATTTCTGGCTTCCACGCTCTCTTGTCACCTGGGGAGAATAGACAGGGGGAAACCAGTGAGCGAGCACAGACCGTAGGCAGTATTTTGCGATATCGAGAGCTTATGGGCGGGGATTCAGGAATGCTCTCTCATTACTGTGATTTTTATTCGACTCGGTAAACGATGAACAGCAACCATCACAGAAACACAAAACACATTACCATGACAGAATTCTTGCTGCACATCTGCATGATTCCATTTGCCTACATTTGTTAGCTCATCAAACGATTGACAAAGTCTTGGTTGGAAAATTTAGACATCTATTTTAAACTTAACTTGAGATGCCTGCTTCGGAGACGGAGGCCATCGGTGGCGACACTACATTTTTAGTGGTAGGTACCGGGTGGTAGTTCCATGCGATGGTCACACTCGGGCATTCTCGGTGGCCGACATATGCCAATTTTACCCGGAGGGTCGATGGAGCGTTTTGACGGAGGGATAAAACAGCATTTTTGTTGAGGGCGGCGAGGCTCAGCGAACGGGGGAGCCAGGGCATACATTGCGGTTTCTTGAAATTTAGGTGATGGTGCCGGATCTATCCACGACACGGATGATCTATGTGTTTGTGGAGGGATTGGTAGAGACATCGAGGTCTAGTCGGATCTACTAGACTAGCTGCTCTCTGGGATGCTATCGGTGAGGACCGAGGGACTTACGAGGATGCATTGCAGACGCGGACACATACCCCCCGAAGGGAAGCGAGGTTTTCGACCCAAGGGAAGGATACGGGGTTCCTCCTCCAAAAGGGAATCTCGGACGGGCTCGAGATAGATGATGACACCGAGAGGTTGAGGAAGAGCGACATGCTTGTCGACCATGGGCACCGAACGCCGATGTCTTTAACGACGAGCACACTTCATTGAGGTCTTCTCCCGGGTATTGTTAGCGAGGAAGAGGATGAGAGGATGATGAGGAGGCATGATAGTCATCGGCCCAAGGATCGATTACCGCCTCCACCTCCGGGGACGGAGAGAGTGGGCTTTTTGCCCACGAGGAGGGACCCTTGCGGCCTTGCGAGGAGTTTCTAAGTATTTGTGTTGTGCGTACGAAGGACAATACGTGGCCGGTGAGTGTCGGTCTTGGTCCAACAGCGGTGGTGACCCACAACTTTATTGATACACGGATAGTCGAGTGGAGAAGTATCTCGTAAAAATTTAGCGGATTTTCGATTTGGTCCCGGAAGCGAGATGATACGGTGTCTCGGTATGTTCCGAGTTCGCGGTGACTATGAGTGCCACCGTGGCCAAGCCACTTCACCGTGGTCAACATACCCAGGATACCAGCCTTGGTCTTGGGTGTTCGATGGTTGATTACTCTTGGGGAAGGTCACCACGGATTGGGAGGCCTTAGAGATGGAAGTCGGGATGACAAAGACCGGGAAGCATGAGAGGGTCCAGCAGGATGCACACTTACCCTCGGACGATTTCGGCACACTAGATGAGCATGCTTCCGGAAGGGGCATAGAGTGAGCGGTTGAGTTGCTGAGCATCGGAAGGCAAAGACCACGCCATTGAACGGTTCATCCGAGATATACGAATACATCTAACCGCCAGCGGTATGGAGAGTACGATGTTTGAGAAATAACACCGGAGTCGACCCATGGGGCCGGGGGCCCAAACACACCATTGAGCTTGAGCGAGGGTATTCGACCGGTGATCACTACCCCCTATGGGCATCTGGCTCTATCGGATGAGATTGAGCGGGCCATCCGAGTTGCGGCTCTTGGACACATCGGAGGGCCAAAACATGCAGGTAGGTTTATACATGGTGTTGGTGAAGAAGGAGCGGCACAACGGATGTACGTGATTACGAACCCTAAACGAAGACTGCGAAAAACAGTTTCCTATACCTAGGATCGGTGAGTTGATGGATAGGTAAGAGGAGCCAAGTTCTTCTCGAGGAGGAATTGATTTGAGATCGGTACCATCAAATTCGCGTGAAGACATGACATTCTCAGGAACCGCCTTGAAAAGGTGTCATTATGGGCACTTTGAGTTTTTAGTTGTACCTTTTGGTGACCAATGCCAGCCATATGGGTCTTGCATGAACCATGTCTTCCTTGGGTCGTACGAGAAGTTTGTATTTGTCTTCTTCGATGACATACTTGTATATAAACGGGACTTAGAGAAGGGCATCTCCCGGCCATATAGAGCGATTGTTCCGCATCTTGGAAGAACAACAGTTCTGTACTAAGCTCTTCAATGTGAGTTTGGGATGACGAGAATGTTGTATTTGGGTCACATTGTTGGAGTGGACGGAGTGAGGGTCCCATGAAGATTAGAGCCATCGGTTGGCCGAGAGCGGAGGAACGTGACGGGCTTCGAGGTTCATTTGTATATGTACCTATTTTCTCATGACTTATTGCACACCTTACAGTTGTGGCAAAGAAAGGCATTTTGCGTTTAGTCGAATACGGTGAGCGCAGTGCTGCATTGTCGGATTTTACGCGACCATTTGTCTTGGGTGTGATGCGTCGGGAGAGGGATCGTCGCATTCAATGATGCCGAAGGACACCCTATAGCTTTTGAGAGCCGAAATATCTATGTACTTTGAGAAGTTGCCTTCTGTATACGACAAGGGGAATGTTGGCCACTCGGCACATGCACCATGCTTAAATTGGTATTTGGTAGGAAACGAGTTCGGGGTGAGGAGCGACACAACGACCTCGAGTTCTTTGTGGAGACGACGACTACGGGAGAGAAGCCCGGCCCAGTGAATCCCCGGTGAATCCAAGCATGTAACTGACATTGAGTATGTCGAGGTAAGAATAACGTAATAACGGATACCTTTCCCATAGACGACACGTTATCTCTTATGAGCTTGGACTCTGATTAGAGGGCTCGGTTTTTAGTGGAGGTAAGACGAGACGATTTGCATGTGAAGGTCTTTGGATGAGACGAGTAGCAGGTGATAGGTACGAAGCGATTGATGAGATCATATATTACGAACAAGATCTTCTTGGTGAGGAATCTCGACTTAAAAAAGATACTCAACATCACCGCCCAGTTGCGCCGTGGCGGCCATCGAAGGTTTGCAAAACCCTCACGGGCCATTAGAGAGGGTTCTCGTGGAAGGGCCTCAAGGAGGGCCGTGCTCCAACACATCGGGGGGTACGTGTTGTCCCGAAGGAACAGAGGTAGATGGCCCTTCGCAAGTTGTTACAGCCTCCCCCCGGCTCGGAGGGAAATGGGGAAAACGCCTTCGATAGACTTCATCACAAGGTTGCCCGTGCGGGCAAGGATTGTGTCTTTGTGCGTGTGATCGGCCGCTCGTGTACATACACCGCCATATCCGCGCATTACACGGCGACACGGTGGCCGGCCCCGGCTAACCGGAGGGTTTTCGGTGCATGGTCTTCTAAGACCATCATCGATGACGACGACCGCTTCATGGGCGGTTTGGCGAGCTTTCCGACGTGCAGGGCAGAAGTTGACACCAAGTACCGATTATCACTGCAGACGGATGGACGGACGGGGGAATGGTTAACAAGTGGTTGAAGGCTACTTGCGTAACTATGTAGTCGGCAATGACGAAGCATATGGTTGAAATGGTTGCATTTGAGAAATACGCTACGACCCGACACATCACATGTCCATTGGTATGCTCGCCGTTTTATGCTTTGTATGGGTATCATTCCTTGTCTTTTCTTTGATGTGATGTTGATTGCTAGCAAGGCTCCTAAGCCAAGATGTGGATCAGGAAGTCGAGGACATTCTCGAGCTCTCAAGAACAATATAGCTACAACACAAAACCGGTGATTTCGCCTTGTACGACGGAGCCCGGGTGGAGGGCAGTTTGAGGTGGGGGACTTGGTCTGCCCTGTGATTACGGCCATACGAACGGTGGAAAACTCCTTTGAGCGAAGGAGGTGAGAAGCTCAAGCCCCGCTTTTACGAGCCATGCGGATGATGCGAGTTGGGGGGGGCGGTTGCGCGGGTTGGAGGCTGCCCTGAGCGACAACGGATCCCACAACATTTTCAGAACTGCATGCACGAAGAAGGCAGCAGGCCGACGGTCCAGCGGTGACAAGGCTACGCCCCGCAGATGATGAGGGGCATTTGGTGTTGCGACCAAAGGCTGTTAATCGAGAGCGACTACGAACGAAAAGGACGATCAAAATTCTTGGTGAGGGTGGAAGAATTTGTCGGATGAGGAATGCCACTTGGGGAGAAGCGGGGAAGATTTTGCGACGCTAGCTCCTTCATTTAACCCGAGGACAAGAAGCAACATTTTGGAGGCTATGGCGTATTCCTAATTAGCGACATTTAATTGGAATATTGATTTGCTGTAGTTTTGTAGTCTGTAGTTTATAAATAAATAAAAGTGATGAGGAAGGGTCTAACTCATTTGGTAAAATAAACATCCTCCCTAGCGCGCAGCGTTGTAACTTGAGAGGAAACCAAGAGGCCAAGCACCACGTAGAGAGGGGCTCACGTTAGCTCGGCTTTTGCATAGGAGAGGTTGGACACGTGGCAAAGAGATGGAGGCTACGTTGAGGAGATGACATGGGATTGGAGGGAAGGCCAACGTTATAAAAGAGGAAGGGGCTTCTCATTTGATGCATTACATTGTTGTTGATAAGAGCTGAACATTTTGTCTTCTGGCAAACATGACTGGTTGTTTAACATACACGGCCAGCATTTAGTGCATTGAGTGTCTCCGGTCGGAATCTGCTTATAGCACGGGAACTTGGTGCCTGCTAAGGGCAGAATTGTTCTTCAATATTTTGTGAAGTTTGTTGTTTGGGTTTTCATCGTTTGAGCTTTCTAGTACAGGTCAGCAGGAGAAGAACGATCCATTTTGAGTATGGATCGGGATTACTAACGGAAATTTAGCGAAGATTTTGAGCGAGAGGATACGATAACACGGAAAGTTTTGGTGAGTTTGGCGGTGTTCCAACTGTTCTCATTTAGCCAACTGTGAACGCCAGAGCAGTATTAATTCTTTGAGAAGGTATTTTACGGTAATTTTCGGTGACTATTTTTGATATGGTTTAAGGTTTTATGAGATTGGTGGTGAGAGGGATTGCAATTTACCAGCGCATTAAACGAAGAGATCAACTAGTCTTGAGTTCATTCCAGTACGTGACTACACGACGAGTTTCAATGAAGGTAGATAACGATTCCTTCGACGACCATTTCTGTATTTTAAAGTGTTTCTTCACTTGCCTTGGGCAAGATTAGGTGCCATCACTGCAGTCACTATTCTGTATTTCATTATATTCTCGGATTAATAAAATGGCTTGGCATTTCCTCTCTGTGTTTACGGATAGGTTACCGTATATTCTTTCTATGTTATTATATATACTTTCTTATTATTATTTTTATATGTTCTTGAGCATCCCTAGTTCTATACCACTTGGTGTGTTTATCTTTCACTCTAGACGGTCACAGAAAGGGCAGGATAACCTCCGGATCTCGTCCTCTTTCGAGCGGAATATACGGTAAATGCCCTCCGGTCCATCTGCGAAGATTTGGGTTGTCGTGTTTGAAGATATGTAAAAGCAGAGATATTGCAATTACTCGCAGTTTCTCCCAACATTTCTTCGAATAGTTGGTGTCTTCTTTCATCATTAAATTTATCAAACTAACCAACCTTTTATGTGGTTGTAGCTTCACATCTAATAAATGTTTGCCATGGTAATAACGGTCATGACATTAACTTTCATTACTATTCTTTTATTTTCTTCAAGAGTTAACTTCTTTGGAACAACTCCATAACTAATTTAAATAATTACCATGAATCATCTTATATGTATAGTGTCATAATGCCCCTAATTTCTCTTTCCTAAACACATTGTTTTCCTTTCATGAAAATGTTGTGTTTCCATATTATTTGTTTTGGACATAAATATACCTTTACGGTTGTAAATGTCTGGTTATCTGTCTTAACCAACAACATGATATAATGGTTGAATCTCAAAAATGTCAGTTTAGTGAATAATGGGCTATACTAATTTAAACCTTGTCTCCTCCTTAAACCACATATACATATACTTGGATAGTAATTAAAGTAATAACATAAGAAAACGGTATAAACATATTTGCATAAATTCATGTCATCAATGGTTATAGTTATTGTGATAAGATATATACATGGAAATTTCAACGTCACTTGAAGAATGAGATATTTTAATTGCATAAAAACAATCGGGATAGTTTCATTCTAACGTCCAAAAGTTTATGAAAAGTTTGATGTCTAAAGTGATGTTAATGTGCCAGTTTATAATGATTTGAATGCTTATCAAACTCTACTTAGAATGATATACAAAATCATAAACTTCATTGTGGGAAAAATTTGCGGTGATATACATTGAGTTATCTCAACTCCTTTGTTGAATGGAATGTAAAAATAACGATATTGGATTAGGGAATCAAGTAGGATTGAGCTTGACATATGTCTTTACAATGTGTAACAACATTAAATATCTCATCTTTTTAATAGAATGTGTCATCCTAGGGTTCATAAGCTTTTAAATATCGAATTATATAAAATTTTATTTTATCCTTTAAAAACTTCAATTTCTTCAAAAATTGAAAACTACTTTTCTTATCATTGAATATAACAACGAATACTTTGGCTAGGTATCAAGGATGACTAGGAGTATTACCTCGGTTTTATATTAGGATTGTTGCTTATAACTATGAAAATGAGGTGGTGACATCCAGAATCAACATAAGATCTTGAGAAGCAGTTAAGAAACTAAAATGTTTCTCATTGTGATTATTTGTCCTAGTACTTTCAACTGATCTATAGCAGAACCCCTGAATCAACTTTGCATTTCTCAACACTTAAATCTGTATGAGGCAGAAGTTCTCACTGAAAACTGGCCCTATACACCATACCGAAATCGTTTTACCTTGCTTTGTAACTTCACGTCTATTTAATGCATATGATAAAATAAAACTATTCGATGGCTCCGGTATCAAATAAAATTTAAGTTTTATTCCATTGATAGTATAAAATTCCTGTTCAATGGGTGATGCACTGTGGCAGTTGTGACTACATCAAGTTCTATGATTGCCTTGAGTATTTGATATCGTTTACCACATTCTAACCATAGTCTGATTTGAGGATTTAATCCGGATACAAAACACTAGAAACGGCGTTCGTTAGTATCTGGATAAGGAACATATTTACCGACTCCATAAACCTTATCTTATATTCTTCTCTTTGTTTATTACCACTGGATTAAAAAGCAGCAGCTCACACAATCCTAGCGGGATGTTCTATGTAATATTCTTAAAATGCATGAATCTTCATAGACCATAATATTACTTTGTAATATTTGTACAACATTTTCTAATCTAAAATAATAAACTACCAATTCCTACTTATAGTAACTTTAAATGAACTAAATATGTATTTAATACTCAACGTTTTTATCAAACTAACATTTTGTATTATTAGATTCATACCAAGTTTTATAAAGATAATTAATAAATATTGTGAATAACAATTTGTGATATACATAATAACATTAATATTTAAATTCTCACAATTTTTTTTTATCTGTCAACCATCATCTATTTACATATATTTTAAAATAAAAGTTTATTTTATATAAGCAGAAGCCATTGAGCATATATTTACTAGCTGGAATACTCTGATAAGATTCTCTTCACCTTAATTATTAATAAATACATTAAAGTCCCTAATAACCAGTCTTCCTTTTACATTAGTTTACCAAACTCCCCAAAACAATTTCTAATTACGATGGTAAATCACTTCCTACTGCCATGAGTTGTGATTCAATTACGAGAAAACTCAAAGTTATGAATATAGAAGTAACCAAATGAGGAAGAGAATTATTGATTGATTTATAATTCTAGGTTCAAAGACCTAGCACCTTGGTAATATGTGATGTTTCCCTAGTTTGACAAAATTATTCTTTCTTCGTTGTAGTTCATAATGTCACATAAAATACTGCATAGGTGCCAAGACTTGTCGATAATAGTGCCCATACAAATGTGTTTGATTCTAAAGTACGAATGACTTACAGGAAAAACTAGAATGACTTCTTTCAGTATATAACTTCTTTCTCTTTTTTCTTTTCTTTTTTCTTTTTTATTTTATTTTATTTTATATATTATTTTCTTACACTTTTACTTTGTCTGCCTTTCTATTTATTTATATACTTTTACTTTATTGCTTACATACACACTCACTTTTTTATTTTCATTATTATTAAACCTCTTTTTTTTTTTCTTTTTTTCTTTTTTTTTATACTACCTATTTCTTCTTTGTCTTATTTACTTTATTCACCCTTTTTGTATCATCGTTATAATTTCACCTTCATTCTCCTTCTTTAATTATTATATTAATACCCTTTTCTTCTTGTCTTTATGCTTATACTTTATATATATGTTTTTTTATCCCCCTTTATAATACTGCTACTTGTTTTTTTGTAAAATTTAAGGATTTTTAATTTCATAGTCTTGGCTATAAGGCGGTGTAAGATAGTTTGTACATGTCCACCTCTCTGAATCATCGTCAAGTACCTTCCCTTTTAATTTGAACAAGGGCTTTTAACCGGCTTTAGGTATGGTAACATTAGGATCTTTAATTTCAACAGCAAAGGCGACAGAGCAATATGAATGTTTATGAAAGGTCACCTTAGCTCCATTGGAACCATTTGCAATAGCGCTAAGGTCGAAGGTTGAGTTGAGAACTTTTACTTTCATCGCTTGATTTTTGAATCTTAGACTTTACCCTTTATTTCTTGCTTTGATGCCTTGTTTAAAATAGTCGTTACTAATTCTAATCCCGAAGGAATCGTTCACATCGGTGATAGCTGCTGGAACCTACGAATTTTCAGTTCCTCCAGTTTCTACTAAGTCAAAACGATCTCAAAAGTATAAATTCACCTTTTCTGTGTAGCTCGTGATCCCAAAAGGAATAGTATGCCTCGCTCCTAATTGACTACTTACGACTTACAAGTATATAACGGTGACTTGCAACATACGCTCTCGGCACAGTGGCCGATACCCACCGAGCTTGTAGCGGGACAAAACAAAATTTGAACATGCGTCTTACGATGAGCACATGCCCGAATAGTAATAGCAACATAAATGATCTTTTAAATTAATTTGAACAACATATTAGAATTTGATTTGAATAGATGAACCTAGTAGCGTTGCTTCGTTGGATAGTTGTCTATTGCTTCGGTCGCCAGGGGACAATCTCTTCGTACATTTTGGTCTGCTGTACACGACGAAGACCCATTTTTGTCTTCTTGGAAATACGGCCAGGACAACGATTAATTAAATGACACGAGCTTCAAGGAATGTTAATCGTAAATGCGTGGGGAGGGCTGCTCATAGCCAACACGCCATACATTAGCTATAGGACATGTAATTAGTATCGATTCTGCGATATGCACTGCGACCGAACGCTTTTAAATTAATGCATTATGATAGTTTGTTGGTGTCGGTGGGAGTTGTGATTCAAAACCCCTACGGACTATTTTTAAAGAAACGTAAACCTCCCTCAAGCGCCACACAAGGATTGAGAACCCTCGGCTCCAACGCGACCAATAGCACGTCACGTAAGTGCTAGATGTAAGCCCAAATTCTGTCAACCTAAAAATCCAATTTCTGCACGCTTGCATCAAGTTATTCGATGACACGAGCACTATGTGAGATAGTTGTGATGAAATGTTTTCACATATTGTGAGCGCTGGAAGGAGAGAGTGAAAAAACTGACAGAGCGATATACCGAAGGCTCTACGGTCTCCGCCTTCCCCGCAGCGAGGCTTGATTTCAATCCTTGAACTTGCATAATGGACTTGGTAGGACCTTTCCATGATGAAGTTAAACTCTTAAGAGTATATAAATTTTACAATTTAGAATATAGTGAGGACATGACAAGGATTCCAAGATTTGAGATTGTCCCCAATTACAACTTACTCACAATGGGTCTTTCTCAATGATTTTTTTCTTTCACAGTTCCTTGAACCAATTTCTCCACTTCATTCCTTCGAAAAAGCCCTTTGAATTTTCTTTTGAAGAAAGCAGAAAACAATTGCGGGGGGGAGAGACTTTAAAACTACGGTGATGAATTTCTTTGTATAAAATTATGTCAAATGAGCATAGATATGGTGTTATCGATTTGATGTCTTCACTTATCAAATACGATAGAGTATTAGAAATTTGTGAATCGATAAAAAAAAAGACAAGAGGCTGAAAATAGGTTCTCTTAAATCTTGTGTTTAACTCAAATCCATGATAATGCAAAGAACAATTGCGACGCTGGGTCTTTTTGTCTTTGTTAAGCGAAAATAAAGAAATTTCAATACAATACCTCAAAACTCAAGAGATGGAGAGCAGCCTGGCTTGGAAACCCATAGAAATGATTAAAATGCCTAAAAGATCCACAAAATGCAGGCACACAGCACTCCGATATTATGTGTAAAAAACCCTTAATTTTCAAAATTAACAATCATTCACAAAATTACATACTACACAATTTAAAGTAGGATTTTTGAAAGCGAATATGTATCAATTGACTAATTAATACTTACAGAACTATGTTTGAAGATGTTCTGATCATAACCATCGCTTCATCTCCAAAATCACCAAACCGCTTGGTTTTCATACGACCTATAAGGTCAACCTTTAAGTCCCCAATTTCTAGAAGACAAATCTTAGAATACATGCCCAAACTCCAATAACAATGGAATCGCTCTATGACTCTGCGTTAGAACTCATTTCTCATGTCTCACGCAGTTAGAACTCCTTAAGGCAGCATCCAAATGGATTTACCCACTCACTACATATGCCCATCAAGTTTACACCCCCTCTTCTCCTTTATACACAAACTCCATTCAAAGATATTTATTCACAGTATCCTCTTTTTGTCAAATATCTTAGTTTAAATATCTTAGTTTTATTAAAATATTGTTATTTAATAAATATCTTGGATTTATTAAAGTATTATTATTTAATGAATATCTTAGATTTATTAAAATATTATTATTTAATAAATATCTTGGGTTTATTAAAATATTATCATTTATTTGCATAAGTCAATGCTTTTAATTTTCTTTAGACAAAGTATTAGTTTTATTATGATCGTAGTGGGTATAACTAATGAAACCATTGTAATGTATTGAGTTAGGTATTTTCTCAATACTTCCAATCGTCCTCATTACTCTATCACAGAGATTTTTATAATTAGGTTAGTGCATGTACTGATACTTGGGTACACGTGATACATGCATATACAGACTATCCTTGTACGGTCTCATGTGCATGCTAATATTTCTATGTTCCCTATAACTCGAGTTGGGTCATTACATTATTCTAATTTGGGTGAACCTCATAAAATAAGATACAGTAGATTCATCCTTGCCCTTCTTGATGTTCTTCAATTTATTCTTGAAGAAAAGGATTTAATTAGCATTGTATTACTGAACATGCTAACGGAAACATCTGTACATCTCTTTAGATGTATTCGACTCGAGAAATGTAAGCAACTAAGTGTATGAATAGAATCTTGAATAATCATCTTTGCTTTGATTTTCCCTTTTCTATACTTAGCGTTTTGTAGCGTGATTGTTTTTGATGGAAAGCTCTTGAATCTTCCCTTGCACATAGTCCATGACATCTTGATCTTCATGCAAATCAAGATATATTCCATGCATGATAATCAAACATATCAGTCAATTTATCATGTTCTGAAACCCTTGTAGGTTGGGGGGCCATACTGTCCTTGATAAGTTTCTTCCTTCGTTGATTGCTTCACCTTAGCTCTTTGATACATGTTGAAGATTTAGATAACCATGGTGTGTGTTCTGCTCAATGCCAAATTTACTTCAACCTTTTTGAGTCGAAGTACAAATAAGCAATCGCATAAACATGGAAAGTAAATCTTTGATAGAACACAATAATAGATCAAAGAACAAGCCAATAATATAGATCGGTTTACAATTCTTCTTGTTAAAGATGAGATATTGTGCATTCGGTAGTCAACGAGGATGCTTTAACGAGCAAAGCCTTTCTGAATCAGCCAACTTCCGTGTCACCACAACCCTCAAGAGCAGTTCATCTGAGTCAACGCTAGTCGACAAAAGTCAACGGGACAACGAGGAAAGTCAATGCGCCAAATTAGGGCTTTGGTCAAACAACTATGTTTTCCTCGATTTTAGTGCCTAGCAGTGGCCTCTCAAAATCGGAATTTCAGCGATTTGGATCGAACGGACGGTCGTGTGGTCAACACTGGTCAACGCTGCTTCTTCGAAAACAACTATAAACGGATCCACAAATTTCAGCAACTTGATGTCACACGTGTGAGGGAAGGGGGCCTCCAAGGCTACTTGAACCAGTACGGATCACAATAGAGAGATGTACAGTGAGATGATGAGAAAATGACCTCCAAGTCTCTCCAATTTATGTCAATCAATGAGGGTGTGTGACACATCTATTAGGCATGTGAGCCTACATGCAAATCTGGCCAACCTTACACGTGTGTGGAAAATAAATTACAAAATATATATATTCTATCATCAACAAGACCAATCTTTAGATTAATCTTGCACCTCTCTCCCGAAAGAATCAACAATGTGACCATCATCATATGAGCGTTGCAGCATGAGTTTTGGACCTAATTTGCCCAAAATTATGTAAAGAGTTAACCAAGTACCTTATTAGTGGTTTCGACCCTTAAAAGTGTGTGTCAGGTACATCCCTCTGTTAGGGTGGAAAGTACTAAATAAGTAGAATGGGTAAAGGAGTGTGAGGGTAATCCTAGGAGGCACATATTGAGCATAGGGGTAGCAGGATGAAAACCACACTGGGTATATAATGTGTGGAAATCGTGGTATGTGGTGCCAGGAACGCAATTTTCTACCCTTATTTATGTACCTTTTACTTTATGAATTTTCTTTAATTAGCGCTTGGGGCTAAAAGGACAAAAGGCTTGTGATATGTAAGATATAACAATGATTACCTTTTGGTAGGCGGGTTCATTGAGTTTGGGATAATCATGGGTTCTAAATGATAAAGAGGCTCATCTAAGGCGTGTCGAACCGAGGTGATGTGCATGGTTAGGGTAAACTCATGCATTGTGACACTTGCATTCTAATTATTTTTATCCCGTCCATCTTTTGCATTTTGTGGTACAATTTATTGTTAAATGTAGCCAATTATGTTTTATTTTCTTTTAGGCGCATCAACCTCCCGAGCATTGTTAGGCTTTGACCCAAAGATGAGACGAAAAGGAGATGAGGAGGGCCGGCCACCATGTGGACCTAGGCGGGAGAAATGATAGATGGGGATATAGTGAGTGGAAAGGTAATATGCGAGATAAGAAATTAAGTTCATGCACCCAAAGTGAGGGTTTTCCAAGTAGTACCAACCTAAAACTAAAAGGTCAATAAGGGAATCATGGAACTAAGATCCAAAGGCTCATCCAAAAGTGATCAAGGAACAGAAACACAAACTAAGCCCACTCTTTGTGATCCCATCAATCATACCCATAAGTATACATGATAAGTAAACCCAATCTTTGAATTACCAAATGACAAGACACACCTTTAGATTAAGGGCCACACCTTCAAACATACGTTCGATACGGGTGGGTGAGGACCATATGGATGACTCAGGTAGCGAGATAAATAGCACAACGAGCACAAGCCAAGGCACTGTGAGGGTCCAGTAGCTAAAGTGAGGGTCCATCATGGAGAAAAAAAAAAAGGGTATCTGGGAGATATCACCACGCGAGGGTAAGTAAGGTAACATACGGCTCCAAGTGGGGCAATGATATGTCTAAGAAGTGAGCGAAGCACTGCGAATGGGAGGCATAGGAAACTCCAACAATCTCTTGGTCATGGCTAGTCCCAACTGCACGTGTCAAAGATCAAAGCACGGGGAAGCATGTTTTATAGGAGGTGTCTTATGATCACCCATGCTTAATGTTAGCCCATAAAATTGACAAGAAATAAAAAAATATGCAAATTTAATCTAAATGCAATCTAATCTATCATGAAAATATGTACGGTTAGTTCTAATGCAAAAATCATCTGTACGATGCATCCTACCATAACATGCATATAGTACAAAACTAATAAGTGTAATCCTTAAAAGCTAGGTGCAACCAACATATCATCAAATCAATATAAATATCACTGCCTATGTGATTACTCACATAACCAAATGTCAAATGATGGACAAATCACATAGATGATAAGACCGGCACAGGAGAGTAGAGAAATAGGATGCCACACATGGATGGTTATGTAAGAGAGTAAGAAAAGGATGTAATCTAGTCCATGATTTCATTGTTGATTTTTAGTAACATCGGATATTATAAACCCAAATTTGGCAGAAGGTTTAGACACATGCATTACAAATAACTAGAAATCATTTTGGGAAATTCCACCCGGAAACGAGTTTTATAAGAAAAATTAATTATTTTTAATGAGGACCCTAAGTCTAACTTGGAAATTAAAATAATTAATCGTTAATATGTTGTGGATGAAACTTCTGAAAAAGCAGATCAAAGTCTAATATAATCTTATCGGGTGATTGGGAATCTAATCTAAGTCATTGATTTGTCAATGAAGAACTGTAAAGGAAGACTTGGTAGTAATTTGTAACATAGATAAAGGAGATCTGGGAATTGAATTTTTCTGACAGAGCAAGTATGGGACGGTCGAATCTAGTGATTCTTGATTTGGTAGAAGGAGGAACGAGTTTCCGAGAGAGAAGATTCTTCTCGGTCGGAGAATCATCGACGAGAGAAGGAAGAAGATCCGACAACTACGACGAAACCAAAAAGGCTAATGCGAGCCACGTGAGAGCTACGCAAGGAATGCATGGGAAGGCAGAGGAAATCCCGAGGAGTTTGCTAAAGGATAATTTCGAGCTCAAAGCCAAGTTTGAGACAGGAGAGCGAGAGAATCGGAGCACGCGGAAGCGGAATCGATTCACCTGATTGAAGTGATACAGTAGGGAGGGTTGACACTAGGCCCCTTGCAGTGGTGCGAACGCGAGGAGGCACATCATTTAGTTGTCGGATACGGTAGAGATTTTAGGTGATAGTAAGGTAAAGCTCACGATATTTACTGTCACTCATGTTCTTATGGTGGTTATGCAGTGAGACAATCGATGATGTATTGATTAAATGTTGCTTTAAATAAAACCCTTAGATGCCGCTACATTCGTTTTCCGTGTTAGGTTTTTCAAGGAAGATTTGTCGAAAATAACGATTGTCTTTAGTATGTATTATTCTTTCTTGCTAGGTATTTTGACATAAATGTATTTTAGTGAGTGAGGGCATTTATACGATAGCTACATCGATATTTTATTTAGTAATGTTTAATAATTTGTTAAATCATGTTTGCAAGTAGGAAAGTAATTCGACTTGTTACGATGAGTTACGAGATCTAAGTTTAGGAATTTTCACATCGTATCGAGAAGCGTGTATTGTGAAACGGAAAAAGTAGATCCGGTCTTTGAGTCGAGCCGAAGGCTGTGAGCGTACGTCCGTCCCCCGAGAGGGATTGCGTAATCCCGAGGCCGGAAGGTTGGTTGCGAAGGTCTCTCTTTGGGTGGTCAACGATAACATGGGACCCGGAATTTTACGGTACAAGGTAACCTTGATCATAACGCAGAGTTGGTGAGACGCCGATTTACACGGTAGATGTTGATTTTCTTCAGGCGGAAAGTGGGTAGAAGAAAAGCGACACGGTGAGGGAATTTTGCTCTTCGAGTTCTAGGCCGAAATTTCGGTTTTCAAGATGCGGGAAGATTCGGGCGATGGATCTACGAACTCCACAAGGGTATGTAGCTTGTCTGGTGTTGCGCAGAGGGAGGAAGAGGAAGCGATTCGACGATTTGATGGCCATGGCAACTCACCCGAGCTTAGAGATCGGAGGACCGGTTGGAGGAGCCTCCAACTACGTGATGTATGAGCAAAAAATCTCTTGTCTTAAGGATGATTACAATCGACTTTTCGTGGAGAACACAATAGTTATCCCATCAATCCGGATGGTTGAAAAGAAATTTAAGGTTGATGTGGCAAAGGGGCGAAAAGGCTGCTCACCAGATGGAGTCGAGATCATGTTGTGTCCCTTAATTGCGCACGGCAAAGATGCGCTACTGGGAAAATGTGAGGAAGCTTTAGCCATGCTAATATGAAGGATCTTCTGAGCAGCGGAAGATGTGCTTAGAGAAACAATTGAGGATGGTGCGGAATCGAGGGGGAGCGCGCGGTTCTATTCACATTCTGGGCTTTAGAATTCCACTTTGACCAACTTGTGTACGTAGGGTCTGCCTTCTTCTTCGATGGTAGGTACGGCATTAGATACGGTCCAAGAGATTGGCAAGTATTTGTCCGAGTATCTTCTGAGCAGAAGCAACTTCACCGGTACGGGAAGATATGTGAGGCACGCAATAAGAAGAGCTAAAGAAGACTTGAGTCGGTAAAAACTTGTTGATGGCCGATGTGGATGGTACGAAGGTAGCGAGGAGAGGAAGATGCGACCCTTGCATCCAAGGGGACAACGAGGGCAACGGAGATGTGAAAGATGTCCCTGAAAGATCAAGTGCTTCAAGGTATGGTGAACATGGTCACTACACTTTCGATACGCGAGGGCAAAGGAACCAAGGGATAAGAAGAACGATGCGAAGGTTGAAGCTGAAGATCGATGAGGATGAGTACGCCAACGAGTGTACGCATCTCCCGGAAGGAGATGAGGATACCTTTGTGTTGTAAATTAGCAAGAACTACGATTTGGGAAGGATCCTGAAAGAAGTCCAACTCTCGGATCACAGCTTGCTACGGTGTCCATAATTATAACGATGCAACGAGCCGAAGAGATTTTCGGTCGGTGTAGAGAGAGTACGAGAGACGATAGATACGATGAGTTAGCGAGCTAACTAGCATTATGACGGAAGTTACGGCAAGGCGAAGGGACGCGGTGCGAGCAACGACGGTATGATGCTTGGAAAGTACAACGTAGGACTAGCGATCGGTGTTTCGACAAAATGCATCCTAATCACTTGACTTCGGTTCATGGATATTTTTCGATTTTAGCTTCTCTCGGTAAGTTGAAGTTGCGATGCGAGTTAACGATGCTTGATGCTAGCAGCAAATGCAACATTTGAGGAAGGTTGTGATACGGATGGTATTGATCGTAGCGAGGTCAACTGCCTTCTGATACGACGACAACGATAATTGATAAGCGAGATCGACAACGCGAGAGGAGATGCTTAGTCAACGGTGTGCGAGCATATTAATTGAACGTTCCTAGCTAAGAAGGGTGACGATTTTGGTAACATCGAATTATTATTATAAGCCCCAAATTTTGTGAAGCTTAAACATGCATTACAAATAACCGAAAATCGTTTTTGAAAATTCACCCGAGGAAAAACGAGTTTATAAGAAAAAACAATTATTTTTAATGAGAACCCCAAGTCTAACTTAAAAATTAAAATAATTAATTGGTATTAATGTAAACCTTAAGTAGAAACTTCTGAAAAATCGGATCGGGTCTAATATAATCTTAGTCATTGATTGGAGATCTAATCTCGATCGTTGATATGTCAACGAGAAACTATAGAGAAGCAACATTCATTTAGTTTTGTAACATACAGAGGATCTAGGCAATTTTTAAAGCAAAGCAAGTGCTAGGACAAAAATCGGATCTAGTGATTCTTGATTGGAGTGAGGGCGGATACGATTTGTAGAGGGATGCTTATAAGTGGGAAGAAATCATTACTTGAAGAAAAGAGATAAAACAGCTCTTGCTGTGTCTTGATCAAGCAAGTGTAGAGTCACGTAAGAAATTTCTGAAGGTCGAGGAAATCCAGGGTTTCTTTGAAAAGAGCGATTTCGGAGAGACAGGAAACGGTGTGAGACGAAGGCAGAGATCGGAAATTTTGTGAACGGGATCGATTCCTGGGCGGGTAGCGCGATTTCTAGGAGGTTTGACGTTGAGACTATGTAGTGGTGAGGAGGCAACATGGGGCACATGGAAACACATCATTTTAATTGTCGTATCCTTTAGAATTTCTAGTGATAGAGTGAGGTAAAACTCACCAAATATTTACGTACGATCATGTTCTTTGTAATTGATTTGTGTGGCATGACAATTAGTGATGTGTTTAGATTAGCTTAATAAATAAAACCCTGTTGTTGCACCCGGTTTTCCTATGTTAGTTTTTAAGGACGTTCGTCGAAAATAGCAGGTGTCTGTGTTGCATTATTCTTTCTTGCTCAATTTATTGTTTTCACAAATGTATTTTAGTGGGTGAGAAAGTTGCTTCGATAGCTTTGCTTAAATGTTTAAATAATATTTTAATAACTTGTTAAATCAGATTTGCAAGTAAATGTGTTCAACTTGTTAACGATAGGGATTCTAGATCTAGGATCTAAAAATTTTTCATAATCTCTCCTTGTAAAAATATGGAGATATCAATGATCAGCTCATAAACTTTTGATGGATGGAAATTTAGGGCATATTATTTTCACGGTGGTGTATCATTTGTGTCATATTTCATCTCCATTAGGTTATGAAGTGACAAAAGGAATGCGATGAGATGAAAGCATATATACTTAAGTAGTCTGTGAAAAGGAGAATTATAGATTAGTCATGATCCACAAGGAGCGCCCCGAGAGATAAAGTGATATAATGAGGGCTCTGTCCTTGACGATATGTGGAGAGGGGAAAGGAGGCTCACTGCCCGAAAATCATGTGACAAGGGTATGAGGAATCACTTGATGAACATAAGAATAATGACCAATAGGCAAGAGGGAAGATAGTATTGCATTCAACATGATTTTCTCTCCCTGTCATAATCTAAGGCCTCAAGTGATTTGAACATAGAATCATACTTAGGAGGGTAGGGAAAACCTTATCACTTTCCTCGGTATCAAAGAATTGGGTCTCTCCTATATGGAAAATTAGTCACTTGGCCTTGTCTTCATGTGAGAAAAATAAGCCTTCCCCTTCCAAGAGTACCAATGAATGTGTCATCATAAATAGTGCCGGGAGAAAGGAAAATAGTCTCATCCTCATCCTCTGTATAGGTGTCATAAATGAGAGCACGATCAATTAGCGGCCAGCAATTTTGTTCCCCTTTTCAATGTTGCGGAAGTAATCTTCAATATTATCCTCCAAGGGGATAATGGGATCACCTTCCTCAAGGTTCTTAAAAAGGAGAATCATCGGAAGAATATCCTAAGAAAGATAAGGCTAGTCTCCTTCACAACTATGGAATTCATCTCTCCCAACAAAGAAGAAGAAGTATTATCAAAATCATCATTTTCATCATGTGGACCCCGGAAGGGCTAATGCCACCACTCACAACAAGTCTCCATGTCCATGATGATGCTCAATAGAAGGCTTCCTCTTGGATGCTTAATACAAGAGTATGTGAAAATATTTAAAAGCCATCGTTGGGCTTTCTCTAAATGAATACAAGACTCTTAGGCTCATAAATCATCAGGCCATGAATTATGACCACTGGGAATCCCATAAACAATGACATGAGAACATCTTGGTGAACCACTTTGTCTTTCTCTCTACTGTGACGCCTTATTTAAATATTTCATGGTCGATTTACGATGGATCACCCTCAAACATGGGCACCCCATCATCCTTCCCCCTTCGACATGATTAGGGTGGGGATACTAGCATTATACGAAGGGAAATTTATCAAAGAAACACCAACTTATTTGAAAATGCATGAAAAATATGCAGGTACTTGAAATTGGTTAAATATGCCTGAAGAAAACGATTATGTTAACCTACAAGCATTGACCTAAAGGTTCAATGAAAGAACGAGGCTTCGTTCTTCAATGGATTAACGATAATAATATGTCAATATGTCGTAAGGAAAAAAGCACGTCTCGTGTCCCCGGAAATATTGAAATTTTACCACTCAAACAGTGAGGATCCCTAAGGGTGTTGCTAGGCTAGAAACAACGATGAGCTTAGCCATTGTCACCATGACTAAGTCTCCCTATATTTCTAGGACTTTCACCGATGGGAGAAAGTCCCATTGGTATGAAGGAATCACTTGTAAAGTATATGTCGATAGATGGGTGATGAGTGACTGCAGAAACCCTTTCCTAAGGTGGATTAAGAATGGAGCTTGCTTACTCTTCAGCGAGGGCTTGGTCACAGTAGGGGTAGGGGATGAGGATTGGAGGTTGAGGGTAGCAAAGATGAGCTTTTAGGTAGTGTTTCAATCCCTATAATCCTTGGGAACCCGGATTCCCAAATGTCCTTGAAAATTAATCTTTGATGAGAAATGGGTCCACACGGGTCCAAGTGGACCCAGGCGAGGTTCGAAGATGGAATATAGCAACCAACAGTGTTCCTATCCAAGTCAAGGTGAAGGGAAGGGATAAGAAAAGAATATTCACTTCAAAAGGTCAAATTGATCCTATTGAGATCTGCCCTTGGGGATGACTAGGAAAATTTCGATCCTAGACCTAGGGCTCAAGGATCCCAGATATCCCATCGTCGAAATTGCTTGAAAATTTTGTGGAGAGGGAGGCAACCCACCAGTGCAGTGCCTCCTAGGAGATTCAAATAATTCCCTGGCTCAATTCTCGGGAAATTGATGCCCTAGATGACCCTTGAGGGTTAGACCTTGAAAAAATCGAAAAGGGGAAAAATTATGGATAAAAAGATCACCCTTCTATGGATTAGTGCCTTAGTTCACTTGGGGAGATGGATTCAAGGATGATTAATGAGTAAGAACTTGGTTTCTTGGTCAAGGAGGCTTGAAAAATCAACTTCGTCCAATAAGAAAAGAAAAGAATAAGAAACTTTCAAGCATTTATACTTCAAGCAAAGAGTGCAAGCTTATCGAGAAAATGTATCTCTGGGAAATTTCATTCATATGACATTGGCCCATACATGAATTTTTTTTAAAACATGCACAATTCCACATTATAATCATGGAGAAACTAGCCCTAGTTGTAGCGAAAATTATTAGTATGCAGCAACACGAATAATAACATCAAAAATAACTTACAATGCCATAGAGTATATCCAACCAACAACTCATTTTCAATAAAGAGCTCCAAGACAAGAGAAATAGCCAAAAGCCATACATCAAAATTCATCCATCCACAAAAGATCTCCTCCAAGGAAAAAATATGATATTATTTATGAGAGAGATATCCAGTCCAAAGTGTGACGATCAAAATGAATGGATCTAACATCAATATATAGGCTCTTAAGGACCTCGAATTAGCCTAAATGCCCCTAATAGCTCTAATAATAAAATAATGTGAAAATAACACACCTATTGGTGACAAGCCCACCAATTTAGCTCATAGGTGTAGAAATAAGCCACACAAGGGCCAAATGATGATGTATACATGTCGTAGGGCCCTCCAAGAGGCCTAGTAACATCTTGAAGTGCCATAATGAGGAATAAATCCCTCGGAATATGATGGACAAGGGGGTGGCCCCTTATTCTCCAAGTAGTAGACCTATGGTGCTCACAGTGGGTGTGGGGGCACACAAATGACCCATGGGTCTCCATATGAATCGGAGATGCCTGTAGACCCTCTGCAAGGGCTCCAGTGATGGAATAAATGCTACCATGACATCGTACAAGTCCCGGGACACCTTCCAAGAGTGCGGGGACCTTGTAGGGCCTACTAGGAAAAATGTCCCAAGCACATCACCATCATCCCAAAAGTGGATCGCTAGTAGTATCTAAGCATCAATGAAGATACATGGAGTGATATCTGCTACTATGGAGGCCAATGGCTCTCTATGCACACCCTATTGTGAAAAATTCAACTTGAAATCCTATTGCATTATCTGATGTTATTTCTGCTACTTATTATTCAGAAATAAGTTATTTGCAGAAATCTCTTCAGTAAATATCGAAATAAATTCAAATGCAGACTTCACCATATAATTACTGAGCAAATCAATAAGGAAAATACTAGCATACGAATGACACAGATATTTTGGACAATTTTCCTCGAAAAAACCCAATGCAGGAAAACCGGTGTAGCAGATGAGGATTTCTATTATTCAGCAGTAATCTTCTTGTTCAATTTACAATTAGCAGTAACGAAGAAAAACTATTTATGATAACACTGGAGAAACTTCTCACAAAATTCTAATGAGAAATGACCCTGTAAGGCCCCTTCTGGAACTCCTGCATCACCATTGCACTGGCTCTGCGTGGACACTACGCAGAACTGTGTCACCCTACTGCGTTGTTCCCTTCCTGCCTCTGCGTTGTCTCTTCCTTGCATTGAGTCACTTGCTCCTGTACCCCAGTCTATTGCCGAACCCTCTTTGCCTCTCCTCCACCTACAACTCTCCCTCTGGATCGATTTTCTCTTGCTGAACTTTAGCCACTGAGAAAATTGATTTACTCGGGCAATTGAGTATCTGCACTGGTGTGTTTTCCAAATGATCCTCAGGTCTTCCTTTATAATCTTCTCGTTGAGATATCAATGACCGAGATTAGATCTCTAATCAACAGCTAAGATTATAACTTGACTTGATTCGTGTTTTCTAGAAGATTCACACTATGTTTTATTAATGCCCTTTAGTTATTTAATTTCCCTAAGTTTAGACATAGGGTTTCCATTAAAAGAATTAATTATTTTAATAAAACATGTTCTGAGTGAAATTTCCACAAACGATTTCTGGGTTCTTTCGAATACATGTGTCTAAGCCTCTCCACAAATTTTGAGACTTAGAGCACTTCCGATGCTACCAAAAATCAAAACTCCCTCATAGCGAGAAAGGTGCTCTAACAATATGCCTGCTGCATACTGCTCTGACTCTGAAGCACCCTTTGCGCTACTGATATCTGAGAATTTGTCCATCAATCATTGAGTTGCCGCTGCTACTGTACTATAGCCCATCACTGCCATTGCCACTGCTGCGTCTGTAATACAACTCCCTCTTAAGTGTTGTTTCATCCGTTACTGAAACAGATTCTCAATCATCCCCATGTTTTCCCTGAAGTGAACAAACTTTGTTCTCCTTAGGGCCTTGGTGAGAATGTCTACTACCTGATCTCCCGTGGGAATATACTACAACCGTACAGCTCCCCGCTGGACACAGTCTTTGATAAAATGACACCTGATGTCGATGTGTTTCGATTGATCACGAAAAACAAGATTCTCAGAGAGCTTGATGCAACTCTGATTATCACATAGAGTATTGGTCGCCTCCATATTCCTTCTGAATAAATTCACAAGCGGTTTTCTAAGCCATATGGCCTCACATGAAGTTGTGATGGCTGCCATATACTTTGCTTCAGTTGTGCTCAGTGCTACAGACTTTTGCTTCTGGCTGCACCAGAAGGTCATACCTAATCCAATGTTGAAGCAGTACCCTCTGGTACTTTTCTAGTCTACCGAACTTCCTGCCCAATCTGCATTAGTAAATCCATGCAGAACGATGTCATCGCCTTGGGTGTATTTTAATCCATATTCGACTGTTCCTCGCACATATCGGAGAACATGCTAGCAACTGCCCAGTGTGCCCTCTTCAGTTCTACCATGAACTGACTAAGGAAGTTAACAGATACATGAGAGACCAGATACATGAGAGACCCTATGAGCTACTTGTACAAGGTGGGGTCCACTTCTTTATCTTAAGATGCATCAATTTTCTTCCAATTGGTGATCATTGGAGTAGCCATGGGTCTACAGTCCTGCATTCTAAATCTCTTTAGAATTTTGGTAGTGTATCTCGCTTGCCCAAGGAAGATTTCTCCCTTCTGTTGCCACACTTCCAATCCTAAAAAATAGTGCATTAGCCCCAAATCCTTTATGTCAAATTCTTCTGCCAGATTCTTCTTACAGTCTTTGATGAGCCTAGATGATCCTATTAAAAACAAATCATCTACATACAAAACCAAAATCAGAGGCTCATTCTCTACTGTGAGATAGTAGAGATTTGGATCAACGTCACTCTTGACAAATCCCATCTACTGCAACTATCCATCAATTTGACTGTACCATGCTCTAGGTGCCTGTTTAAGTCCATAAAAGGCTTTCTTAAGCCTGCATACATGAGTTTTCTCCCCATGTGTTTCGAAGCCTTCTACCTGTTCGATGTAAACCGCTTCTTCTATCACCCCGTTCAAGAATGCAGTCTTTACGTCCATCTGGTGAATCTCCCATCCCATATGCTCTGCAAGGGATATAATGGATCTGATATAGGTATATATGGCTACCGGGGCGAAGGCTTCTTCGTAGTCTATCCCTTCCTTCTGAGCATGGCCGTTAGCCACGAACCTGGCCTTGTAATTCTCTACATTGTCGTTTGCAGCATACTTGATCTTGTAGATCTACCTGGAACCTACACCTAATTTGTCCTGTGGTCTAGGTATGACTTCTCAAACATCATTAGTCATGATATATTTTTACTCCTCTACCATAGCATCCACCCAAACTTGATGTTGTGCGACCTCCTGAAAGCTAGAGGGTTCTTCAACTTGAGCTACCAATGCTTGGTATCTGTCAGGGTGTCTACGTTGAATTTTTTCTCGGCTCTAGGAGCCCCAACTAACTCCTCAGCATCTGTCATACTTCTCTATTGATTCTGCTACTGGTAGTGGGTGGCTCAATCATCTCTTCTTCCTGTCGTCCCATCTGCTGCGAGCTATCTACATTTTCTTCTCTTGAAGAAATGTTAGTACTAGTCACAGTGTTAGAAGCTGATGGTTGTCCATCTGTTGCATCTTCTCCTAGCTGCCCCAAGACAAGAGGTTCATCCTCAGACTGTTCTTCGGTAGGCATTTCACGAGATTTTTTGAAGGCTCGATCTTCCATGAATTTCACATCCCTCCTTACTACCACTTTCAGGTTACCTAGAATGTAGATTTTGTACGCCTTGGATGTCTTGCTATATCCCATGAGATACCCTTTCTCAGCACTTTGATCTAGTTTTCTCTGCTTCTCATTTGGGACATGACAATATGCCACACTCACAAAAATCCTGAGGTGACTTACCTCCGGCTTCATCCCTGCGAAGACACTCTCAGGCGCTATCTTGCCCAATGCTCTGTGAGGGGTCCTGTTCTGGATATATACAGTTGTGCTGCATGCTTCTGCCCACAGAAATCTAGGCAGATCCTCGTCATACAACATTGCCTTTGCTGCCCCAACAATAGTCTTGTTCTTCCCTTCTATAACTCCATTCTACTCTGGATTGTAAGGAGTTGTCCATTCTCTTCTGATGCCCTCCCTTGCGTAGAAGTCTATGAATTCCTTATCAATATATTCACCACTGTTATCTGAACGCAATGCTTTGATTTTCTTCCCAGTCAAGTTTTCTACTAGAGCTTTGAATTCTCTGAACTGATCAGAGACCTCATCCTTAGTCTTTAAGAAGTAAATCCAAGTCTTCCTGGAATGGTCATCTATGAAAGTGACAAAATATTCACTTCCACTAAGAGCTTTAGTGGACATTGGTCTGCAAATATTTGTGTGTATTAGTCCTGTTGACCACTCCATGTCAACGACCCCATAGTAGTACGCCCCCATTTTTGCAAATGGGATTCATCATGTTTGAGGTGTTCACGTCATTCAGATTTCATCATCAGTCGACAGTTTTGTAAACGATGTAAACCCATTCTGCATGTTTATGATGTAAACGATCTAAGTAAGACCATCATGTATGTAACAACCTAGGTAAGTCTAGTATTTTGGTGACGATTTCTATCCTAGGAGGTTTTTTGTCTCATTGATTCATTTGTGTTTCTCGACACAAGTGATCGACAGAGTTTTTCCCTCTAGCCTCACTTTAAAGCTAGGGTGGATTTTGTCATCAAGATATTAAGTGAGTCCTAGTGTTTTCTATCGAGTCTTTGTAAAATTAGTTTGAGAATAATCCTAGCTAATTGGCTAGATTATTTTATTACAATCTACTTGGTCTACTAGACCATGTTTTGAGTTGCATAATTGGGTAGCTATTTCAGGGTCTATCACAAATGGGTTTTCCCCCTTCATGTGTCCAAATGTATTTATCTTATGTAAAGAGAGTTGGAAAAATAATTAAATCCTCTCTCAGTCAATTAATTAAATTTTCTAAGCCAGAAATTTAATTAATTTTAAGTCCTAGGTGTTTTAAAATTCTTCAAAGGAAAAATTGGTGGGTCCCTAAAAAATAAATTTTTAAAGGTCCCAGGACAAGGGAATATTGAGAATTTCGAGAAATTTTGGACCCTTGGGCCTTGGTGGTTAAGTCAAAGTCAAATTTTTGAGGTAATTAAAAAGGAATTAAATAATAAATTCGAATTTCCTCAAAAATTTATAATTTCGACAGACGAGATTAAAATATGATTAAATCTTTTTTAACGGTCGAGATTACTTTGACATGGATCAATCGAACTAGCCATTGGAGATTTTATCTTATAATTAGAGGTCTTTGTCAGTCTTTCAGGCATCCGATCTCTGGATCGTGTACTTGCTCTTGAAGCTCTCCTGTAATATTTTCTGGAATAATACAAAACGAAGTCTTTGGGGTTTTATTTTGATGTTGGTGTTCCTCTTCAGCATTTTATGGTAAACTTGTTCTTAATATTCTGTTGGTGATTATTTTAACGAATTGTTGATTAATGGCTCTTGTAGATTAATCTATTGCACAGGTATATTGCTTAGGTTACTAGATTTAGGGTAAGAATATTAATTGAATTGAGTTAGCATTTATCTCTAACTCTTGAAAATTTTATCTTTTATCTTATTTCTCTATTGATTTAATAGTTTAACTTTAAGTGTGCAGGAATATTTCGAATTTAGAATTGGGCGTTTGGGGAAGTCCTCGGTTGGACCAGCTGACTCCCAAGGAGATAAGATTTGAAGAACCCTCCGGATTTAATTCCCCGAGCTTACCTTAAATTTCATTTTTGCAAGGTTTTTCTAGGGCTTGTGCCTAAAATAAAAACTTATCTTAATATTTTATAGAGTTTAAAGTTAAATTTGGCCAATAGAGGGCTTTGATCTAACAGATCTGTAAAATAGCATTGTAGATTTGTAAATATCGTTATTTTTAACTCACCGGGGTTGTAAAGGTTTTATTTTCTGTGCATATTTCTGGGTTTTTGGGTCTCTTGTTTTCAGTTTTGTGCAGGTTTTACGAGGAGATTTTCAAAGATTTTTTTTAAGATCTGAGCCAGATCTAGGCCCTGGAGGTTAAGATCTGGCCTCAGGATCAATTTGGTTGCAGATCTGGGCAGCATTGTGCCTCAAGATGAGGATTTTGTAGAAATATTCAAGTCAAATTCTAAATCTGAGTTTCTGTGTAAGTTTTAATGCTGGACAGAAGGAGAAATTTGGAAATATTCGCTGCCTGTCTTCTGCCAGCGTTTTAGTCGCTGCCCTCATTTGCTGCTCTTCCATTTTCACTGCCCATATTCCCTCTGCGTTCTCCATTGACAAACGTCCCGCATTTTCCAGCTCACTCTCCAGCATTCTTTGCTGCAGCTGCCATTTCCACGATGTTCCATTTCTCTGCGTGTCCTCATGCAGCTCTCACCTCTGTGTAAGCCCTTCTCCCATCTGCCAACCTTCACGTTGTCTGCGGCCATAACTCTCTGCGTCTTTCCCACTTCACCTGCGGCAGCTCCATCTGCATCTATCCTTACGCTGCAAACGCATCCATCCTGCTCACGTTGTCTAAATCTGCAATCTCCTCCAACGTCGCATCATCCTTTCTCCCTTACGCTGATCTATCCGCAGCCTTCCTCCCTCCGTTCACGCCTGCCTCTTAGCTCTCCCTTCACGTCGACGATTTCTTGTCCGTAGCCTCTATCCTTGCTTGCTCCCCTTCAATTTCCAGCACCTTGCTCATGCCTACGCTGCTGTCAACCTACAGAACATTAACACACATAAAACAAACAAACATTGCACTTTAGTTTTTTCGATTTTGACCTTTTTTAATTTCATTTAGGTTACGTTTAGCACTAACGCATTTGATTTTTATTTTAACTTTAGACTTATGATCTTTTGATTTTTTTTTTTAGAGATTAGTTTAGGTTGCATTAAGTTACGTTCAAAATCAATTTTTAGCTTTAGTCTTTTAGATTTAGCGTTTATAATTTTAATAAAGGGTATTGCATTTAGATTCATTTTAAATTTTTGCATAAAATTTAACTTTAGTTTCATCTAGATTTAGAATTTTTTATTATAAAAAGGAAAAAGTATCAAAATTTTAACCTTCTTAAAAGTTTTTTAAAAAAAAATCATAAAAAAAAAAAATTTTAAATTAATTTTTTATTTTTTATTTTTATTTATTTTTTATTTTATTTTATTTATTTATTTAACTATGGGAAATGTTGTTTTAAATTTTTGTTTGGAAGTGGTCTTGGATGTTAGATCTAAATTATTGCATAGTCAAGGGTGGAACTTTAATTTTAATATCTGAAGTTTGACTATAGAGTAAATTTGAAATTCTGGATTGGAATTGCCAAGAATATCATTTTAATTTGGAATTATTGGAAATGTCTAGCATTTAAATTCGATGGTCCTCTCATGATAATATCTTTTCGGAATTTAAATTGTTTAAATATTGAATTTGGTTCGAAGTATTTTTCATGCTTAGCTGGGATTGATGATCGTTTAACTAGCTCTAATTATGGTTTTAAATTGCTTGAAATTGATATTAATTGCTTAGTCAACTTTGAGAATATTTCAAGTGATGATAAATTGCATGTCTTTATTTCCTAGATCGAATATTGTTGATGCATGATATTGAAAGTGTTTTATCGAAGGTTAAATCGCGTTATTGAAAAGGACTTATCTTCCAGTTTGATAAATTGAGCATTTAATTGAAGAATTGAATATTATCATGGTGGATTGGTATTTTCATAACAAGATAGTTGCCCTTTTTAGCAGCAGTTACCTATCAACTACTTGATCTTAATTTCGTAACGGGATATTTTGTCTCCACAAGGCACTGGTCTTAAACTTTTAATCTAACTAAATCTGTAAAATCTCGTTAAATCTTAACAAGTACTTGGTCGTTTGACTGTGTCTCCCGAATTGGTTGGTTTCCAATCAATTCTCCTTTTTCATTTTGTTAGGGTCTACCCCCCTTAGTCTGCAAGGACACAACTTAAATAGAGAGATTGGGGATCAAGGTGACAGCCCCCGATCTGAGCTATTGTCGTGATGCCTAGAAATTATGTCCGACAACAAGTCCCATTACACTTTTCGCCCTATTGTTGCTCCTGGAATATGCTTCTTTAGCGTAATAGCCTAAAACACACCCTCTGGATACGTCATCATGTTTGGTACTAAGAACTGGAACTCCTGTAACTGTTTCTCTGAGCATTCTCAAAGCTCCATGGTGTAGATGCCCCATTCATCTGTGCCATAGTTCATTCAGATATGATTCACCGCTTAGATTGTTGCCTATTAGTGACATTGGAGATTCAAGTTGCAACTTGTATAGTTTGTTGCTTCGAGTGCCAATTTGAGCCTTCTTCTTCCAGCTTGGATGCTTGACATAAACCTTTCTTCCAATAAAGTATACATCATATCCCTTGTCTTGCAATTGAGATACTGAAAGTAAATTCATTCCCATACCTGGCACATGCAGCACATTAGTGGCTCAGAGACTCTCTCCTACTTTTGTCTGACATGCTACAGTCCCTTTTCCTACAGGGGTACATTTTGTCTTGTTTCCCATAGTAATTTGGAAGTCCATTCGTTCTTCTACATAGCTAGAGAAATTATCTCTTTCCACAGTCATATGGGCTGAAACCCCGCTATCAATATACCAATCGTCTAATGATGCAGTGTTAGATAAGTACACACATTCTTTCTCCAGCCTAGAGGCCAACTCTGATAAAACTCGATCTTCCATCTTCTCCGTGCTTTTTACTTCTCTGGCAGTTTCTATAAAAGGAATGCGTAAGCCCTAAGGGTATGATTTTCTGCTAAAGCACCACCACGAGTTTCTTTGGAGTAGATCCTCATGCTTTCTTGCATAACCTTCCTCTGATACCATGTTAAAATTTCAACTTGAAATACTATTGCATTATCTGATGCTATTTCTTCTACTTATTATTCAGAAATAAGTTATTTGCAAAAATCTCTTCAGTAAATATCAAAATAAATTCAAATGCAGACTTCACCATATAATTACTGAGCAAATCAATAAGGAAAATAATAGCACATGAATGACACAGATATATTGGACAATTGTCCCCGAAAAAACCCAATGTTGGAAAACCGGTGCAGCAGATGAGGGTTTCTATTATTCAGCAGTAATCTTCTCGTACAATTTACAATCAACAGTAACGAAGAGAAAATTTTTATGATAACATTGGAGAAACTTCTCACAAAATAGTTTGATGAGAAATGACACCGGAAGGACCCTTCTGGACCTCCTGCGCTAGCTCTGTGTGGACACTGCGCAGAACTGTGTCACCCTTCTGCGTTGTTCCCTTCCTGCCTCTGCGTTGTCTCTTCCTTGCACTGAGTCACCTGCTCCTGCACCTTGGACTGCTGCTGAACCCTCGTTGCCTCTCCTCCACCTAGAAATCTCTCTCTAGATTGATTTTCTCTTGTTGAACTTCAGCCACTGAGAAAATCAATTTACTTGGGAAACTGAGTATCTGCACTGGTGTGTTTTCCAAATGACCCTGGGGCCTTCCTTTATAATCTTGTCGTTGAGATATCAATGACCGAGATTAGATCTCTAATCAACAACTAAGATTATAACTTGACTTGATTTGTGTTTTCTAGAAGATTCACACTCTGTTTTATTAACGCCCTTTAATTATTTAATTTCCCTAAGTTTAAACGTAGGGTTTCCATTAAAATAATTAATTGTTTTAATAAAACACGTTCTGAGTCAAATTTCCACAAACGATTTATGGGTTCTTTGGAATACATGTGTCTAAGCCTCTCCACAAATTTTGAGACTTACAGCACTTCCGATGCTATCAAAAATCAACACTCCCTCTTAGTGAGGAAGGTGCTCTAACAATATGGCAGTTGCATACTGCTCTAACCCTGAAGCACCCTTTGCGCTGCTGATATCTGACAATTTGTCCATCAATCACTGAACTGATGCTGCTAATGTACTACTTCCCATGACACTGTCATTGCCACTGCTACATCCGTACTACAACTCCCTCTTAAGTGTTGTTTCATCCGTTACTGAAACGAATTCTGAACCATCCCCATCTTTTCCCTAAAGTGAACAAACTTTGTTCTCCCTAGGGCCTTGGTGAGAATGTCTGCTTCTTGATCTCCCGTGGGAATATACTACAACTATACTACTCCCCGCTGAACACAGCCTCTGATAAAATGACACCTGATGTCGATGTGTTTCGACCAATCATGAAAAACAATATTCTCAGAGAACTTGATGCAACACTGATTATCACATAGAATACTAGTCGCCCCCATCTTCCTTCTGAATAAATTAACGAGCAGTTTTCTAAGCCATATGACCTCACACGAAGCTGTGCTGGCTGCCATATATTTTGCTTCTTGCTGCACCAGAAGGTCATACTTGATCCAATGTTGAAGTAGTACCCTGTGGTACTTTTCCGGTCTACCGAACTTCTTGGCCAATCTGCATCAGTGAATCCACTCATAACGATGTCATCGCCTTGGGTGTATTTTAATCCATATTCGACTATTCCTCACACATATCGGAGAACATGCTTAGAAGCTGCCCAGTGCGCCCTCTTTGGTTCTACCATGAACTGACTGAGGGAGTTAACAACGTAGCAAATGTCTGGCCTGGTGTTGACCAGATACATGAGAGACCCTATGAGCTTCTTGTACAAGGTGGGGTCCACTTCTTTATCTTTAGATGCATCAATTTTATTCCAATTGGTGATCATTCCAGTAGCCATGGGTCTACAGTCCTGCATTCTAAATCTCTTTAGAATTTTTGTGGCATATATCCCTTGCCCAAGGAAGATGTCTCCCTTCTACTGCCAAATTTCCAATCCTAGAAAATAATGCATTAGCCACAAATCCTTCATGTCGAATTCTTCTGCCAGATTCTTCTTACAGTCTTTGATGAGCCTAGATGATCCTGTCAAAAACAAATCATCTACATACAAAACCAAAATCGGAGGCTCATTCTCTATTGTGAGATAGTAGAGATTGGGATCAGCGTCACTCTTGACAAATCCCATTTGCTGCAAGTATCCATCAATTTGACCGTACCATTCTCTAGGTGCCTGTTTAAGTCCATACAAGGCTTTTTTCAGCCTGCATACATGAGTTTTATCCCCAAGTGTTTTGAAGCCTTCTAGCTATTCGATGTAAACCTCTTATTCTATCACCCCATTCAAGAATGCAGTCTTTATGTCCATTTGGTGAATCTCCCATCCCATCTACGCTACAAGGTATGTAATGGATCTGATACAGGTATATCTGGCTACCGGGGTGAAGGTTTCTTTGTAATCTACCCTTCCTTTTGAGCATACCCCTTAGCCATGAACCTGGCCTTGTACTTCTCTACACTGTCGTCTACAGCATACTTGATCTTGTAGATCCATCTGGAACCTACAACTAATATGTCCTGTGGTCTAGGTACGACTTCCCAGACATCATTAGTCATGATAGAGTTGTACTCCTCTACCATAGCACCCACCCAGACTTGATGTTGTGCAGCTTCCTGAAAGCTAGAGGGTTCTTCAACCTGAGCTACCAATGCTTGGTATCTGTCAGGCTGTCTACGTTGCCTTTTCTCGATTCTAGGAGCCCCAACAAACTCCTCAACGTCCCTCAGCATCCGTCGTACTTCTCTGTTGATTTTGCTACTAGTAGTGGTTGGCTCAATCATCTCTTCTTCCTGTTGTCCCATCTACTGTAAGCTATCTAGATTTTCTTCTCTTGAAGAAATGTTAGTACTAGTCACAGTGCTAGAACCCGATGGTTGTCCATCTGCTGGATCTTCTCCTAGTTTCCCCTGGACAAGAGGTTCATCCTCAGATTGTTCTTCGCTAGGCATTTCACGGGTTTTCTAAAGGCTCGATCCTCCATGAATTTCACATCCCTCCTTACTACCACTTTCCTATTACCTGGAATGTAGATTCTGTACGCCTTGGATGTCTCACTATATCCCACGAGATACCCTTCTTAGCAGTCTGATCTAGTTTGCTCTGCTTCTCATCTGGGACATGACAATATGCCACACTCCCAAAAATCCTGAGGGGACTTACCTCCGACTTCATCCCTGTGAAGACACTATCAGGCATTGTCTTGCCCAAAGCCCTGTGAGGGATCCTGTTCTGGATATATACAACTGTGCTACATGCTTCTGCCCACAAAAATCTAGGCAGATCCTGGTCATACAACATTGTATTTGCTGCCCCAACAATAGTCCTATTTTTCCCTTCTATAACTCCATTCTACGTCGGATTGTAAGGAGTTTTCCATTCTTAGAAGTCTATGAATTCCTTATCAGTATATTCACCAACGTTATCTAAACGCAATACTTTGATTTTCTTCCCATTCAAGCTTTCTACAAGAGCTTGAATTCTCTGAACCGATCATAGACCTCATCCTTAGTCTTTAAGAAGTAAATCCAAGTCTTCCTGGAATGGTCATCTATGAAAGTGACAAAATATTCACTTCCACCAAGAACTTTAGTGGACATTGGTCCACAGATATCTGAGTGTATTAGTCCCATTACACTTTTCGCCCTATTGTTGCTCCTGGAATATGCTGCTTTAGCGTAATTGCCTAAAACACACCCTCTACATACGTCATCATGTTTGGTACTAAGAATTGGAACTCCCGTAACTGTTTCTCTAAGCATTCTCAGAGTTCCATGGTGTAGATGCTCCATTCGCCTGTGCTATAGTTCATTCAAATCTGATTCGCCGCTAGATCGCTGCCTATCAGTGCCATTGGAGACTCAAGATGCAACTTGTATAGTTTGTTGCTTCAAGTCCCAATCTAAGCCTCCTTCTTCCAGCTTGGATGCTTGACATAGACCTTTCTTCCGATAAAGTATACATCATATTCCTTGTCCTGCAATTGAAATACTGAATGTAAATTCATTCCCATACCTAGCACATGCAACACATTAGTGGCTAAGAGACTCTATGTTTCTTCTGTCTGAAATGCTACAATCCCTTTTCCTATAGGGGTACATTTTGTCTTGTTTCCCATAGTAATTCGGAAGTCCATCCGTTCTTCTTGATAGCTAGAGAAATTATCTCTTTCCACAGTCATATGGGTTGAAGCCCTGCTATCAATATACCAATCATCTGATGATGCAGTGCTGGATAAGTACACCTTTTTCAAGCCTAGAGGCCAACTCTGATAAAACTCGATCTTCCATCTTCTCTGTGCTTTTCCCTTCTCCAGTGGTTTCTGTAAAAGGAATGTGTAAGCCCTTAGGGTACGATTTTCTGCCAAAGCAGCACCACGAGTTCTCTTTGGCGTAGATCCTCTTGCTTTCTTGCCTAACTTTGCTCTAATACCATGTGAAAATTTCAACTTGAAATCCTACTGCATTATCTGATGTTATTTCTTCTACTTATTATTCAGAAATAAGTTATTTGTAGAAATCTCTTCAATAAATATTGAAATAAATTCAAATGCAGACTTCACCATATAATTACTAAGCAAATCAACAAGGAAAATACTAGCACATGAATGACACAGATATTTTGGACAATTGTCCTCGGAAAAACCCAATGCGGAAAAATCGGTGCAACAGATGAGGGTTTCTATTAATCAACAATAATCTTCTTGTACAATTTACAATCAGCAATAACGAAGAGAAACTCTCTATGATAACACTAGAGAAACTTCTCACAAAATAGTCTAATGAGAAACGACCCTGGAAGGACCCTTCTGGACCTCCTGCGTCACCACTGTGCTGGCTTTGCGGGGGCACTACGCAGAATTGTGTCACCCTTCTACATTGTTCCCTTCCTGCCTCTACGTTGTCTCTTCCTTGCACTGAGTCACCTACTCCTGCACCTTAGATTGTTGTTGAACCCTCTTTGCCTCTCCTCCACCTACAACTCTCCCTTTGGATCGATTCTCTTGCTGAACTTCAACCACTGAGAAAATCGATTTACTCAGGCAACTGAGTATCTGCACTGGTGTGTTTTCCAAATGACCCTCAGGTCTTCCTTTATAATCTTCTCGTTGAGATGTCAACGGCCGAGATTAGATCTCTAATAAACGGCTAAGATTATAACTTGAATTGATCCGTGTTTTCTAAAGCATTCACACTCGGTTTTATTAATGCCCTTTAATTATTTAATTTCCCTAAGTTTAGACCTAGGGTTTCCATTAAAATAATTAATTATTATGGTTTTCAAGCTCCTGTGGTTATCAATTATTGAAGAGTTTTCCTGATTATCCACAGTGTTATAGAATATTGGTCTACATTTCGAATCCCAACGAGGATCTATCTTCAGGACAGGTTCTTGAATGAAGGATTGAAAGAAGGATTAGATCAGGATTAATACTGAAAAAGAAATATAAAAGAGTCGACAAGTATTTTATTATGATTTATTTATTTATTTTATTATATTTATCATTATTTTCTAAACTTATTAAGTAATATTTTAATAATCTATTTTAAGTAATAATTTAATTATTCTATTTAATCATGTGACAATTATTTAATTAATTTATTTATTTAATTGAAAATAAATTTTTTACTAATTAATAATATTTAATTATTACTAATATATTTAGTATATGTATTTGTAATAATTAATTTAGAATTGTTACTAACTAATATCTAAAATATTTTACTTTTAATTGATTAGGATTAATTAATACAATTAATAATTTTCAGTTGATTAGAATAAATAATAATACTTAATAATAATGATAATTATAATTCATAATAATTGTTAATAAAATTAATGGAAATAATAAATTTTAGAGATTTATAAATTATATATCTTTTTATTATTTAATATATTAATCATTTTTATTACTAATATATTTAATATATTATTCATAAAAATTCATAAAAAAAAATTAAAAATTCATAAAAAAAATTATAAACTCTAAAAATGATTTAATATATTAAATAATAAAAATTCATAAAAAAAAAATTATAAACTCTAAAAATGATTAATATATTAAATAATAAAATTATATTTAATTTATAAATCTCTAAAATTTATTAATTCCATTAATTTTATTAACAATTATTATGAATTATAATTATCATTATTATTAAGTATTATTATTTATTCTAATCAACTCAAAATTATTAAATTTATTAATTCATCCTAATCAATTAAAAATAAAATATTTTAGATATTAGTTAGTAACAATTCTAAATTTATTATTATAAATACATATATTAAATATATTAGTAATAATTAAATATTATTAAATAGTAAAATTATTATTTTTAATTAAATAAATTAATTAATTAAATTATTGTCACATGATTAAATAGAATAATTAAATTATTACTTAAAAATAGATTATTAAAATATTACTTAATAAGTTTAGAAAATAATAATAAATATAATACAATAAATAAATAAATCATAATAAAATACTTGTCGTCTCTTTTATTTTTCTTTTTCACTATTAATCCTGACCTAATCCTTCTTTCAATCCTTCATTCAAGAACCTATCTTGAAGATGGATCCCGTTGGAATTCGAAACGTCGACCAATGTTCTATAACACTTTGGATAATCTGGAAAACTCGTCAATAAATAATTAATTATTTTAATAAAACATGTTCCGAGTGGAATTTCCACAAACGACTTTCGGGTTCTTTGGAATACATTTGTCTAAGCCTCTCCACAAATTTTGAGACTTAGATCACTTCCGATGTTACCAAAAATCAACACATATATGTGCCAATGTAGCCCTTTAGGGGTTAGGATTCCATATAGGGATATCAAACCCAAATGGAAACCACCTGTAATCTTGCATAAGATCTAATGTGTCCCCTCGGCTTCGAGTACAACCAGTGATTACAATAATCATGTAATAGAACTTACAAACCATGGATGACAAAGTGGGCACTTCATGATGGCATGCCCTTCCGTATTGGGGCTTTGGCATGTGCTGGTGTCTCCAGGGTCCAACGGGGGTTAACCAAGCACCTTATTAGGTGGTTTCATCCATTAAAGGGGGTAGTATGTCTAAGGTACATCCCTATAATGGGGTGGAAAATGATAAATAAGTGGAATGGAGTAGGGAGTGCGAGGGGTAATCCTGAGCCAAATACTTGGGCATGGGGGTAGCCAGATAAAGGGAAGCCCACACCTGGGTATATAATGTGTAGGAGGGAGAAATCGTGGTACATGAGGTGCCCCGACCTTGATTTTTCTACCCTTCTTTATATGCGTTTTTCCTTTTATGAATTTTCTTTAATTAATTGCTCGAGACTCAAAGGGACAAAAGCATGATGTGTAAGCTATAACAGTGATTACCTCCCTTTTGGTAGGGTAGTTCATTGCCCTCCAGGCATAGGGACAATCATAGGTTCCTGAATGATAAAGGAAGCTCATCTAGGGCCTATCGAACCAGGGTGATGTCCATGGATTGGGGTAGAGCACATGCATTGGCTTTGGCCCACATGCTAATTATTTGTCCCAACCATCTTTTGCATTTTGTGGTACAATTTCCTGTTAAATGTGGCCAATTATGCTTTTTTCTTTTCTTTTCGCTACATCAACATTTGGGGCATCATGCCAAGCCTCACCCAAGGTGGGGGCAAAGGGATAGGGAGGCTGGCCCTATGTAGACCCAGAATGGAAATGTGGACCCAGGTGGGAGAAATGATGAATGGGGATATAATGAGTGGCAAGGGAGTAATATATGCAGATAAGGGGAGCGGAACCACACACCGAAAGTCGAGTTTCCCAAGTAGTACCACCCTAAAACCAAATGGTCAATAAAGGAGATCCCATGGGACTAAGATCCAAGGGTAAAATCCAAAAGAGATAAAGGGGACAAGAGCGCAAACTAAGCCCACTCTTTCCACCAAATCCCCCCATTAATCCATACCCATAAGTATCTATGATAAGTAAACCCAATACCCAATTACCAAATGATAAGACATACCTTTAGATTCGAGAGGCCCACCGTCAAACATATAATCAATACGGGTGGGTGAGGGACCACATGGCTGGCTCTGGTGTGTAATATTTTGAGTAGAAATAAACAGTAATACAAAGCAACATAAACAAGCATCTATAGCAAATAGAGAGACATCACATAAACAATGCAAATATGTAGAAATGCTGAGCCATTTTATTATATAACTGAAAGATAACAATGAGTACAAAGGTGATCAGAATGATGGCACCTTGGCTTGCACAAGGCAAGCTGGAAATACTCTCAGAAATGGTCAATCAATGGCTACTCTGTCCAGGACTGTGTAATCTCCAAATGTTTTTGCTGCTACTGCTGAAATGGGATAGCTCTTTGGGTTGTTCCCTTGCTCAAAAAAATATGAAACTCTGGGAATGAGCTATCCTCCAATAACCCAGAAAAGCCCAGAAAGGAATCCCGGAATGGATGACCCCAGAATTTGACCTCCCTTGGGAAATAACGTTATCCCAGTGAAATACGTTGGCCCTAAATGATCCTCTGCAAATGATGGCCTCCTCCTGTACCAAAATGATGAAATAGTGAAGGGTTGATCCCTTCACACTAACTCGGGCTGAAACCCTTGATATATCCTCACTCCCGGAACTGCCTCTAGCACAAACTACGTGATCCCTCCAAGAGACTGTGTTGTCCAAGCAAATGCGTAATCCTGACTGAAGATGCTATGGCTCCCTCCTGCAAAACGATGGATAGAACTCCTCACCCGAGCAGGCACTCGAAGTCCCCCAGGGTTGAGGTTGGGATCTCCGCTCGGAGACACCCGGTGTGTTGAACAACACTTGCAGACTTCGCTCAACAGCAAAAGTGTGCTCAATGTCAAAAGACAGAAATCAAAGATGCATAATAGAATGAGAGAATGAGGAGCCTCTTCCCCTTTGTATGCTTTGAGAGCCTTGCTCTCATCCGGGCCCCACCAAACTGTGCTTTCTCTCTTGGCTCACACTGTCCTTCTCTCACTACGTTGTCATGGTCCCACACTACCCACGTTGCCTCTTCCCTCATGGGCCCCATGTTGTCAAGTAAATATGTGCTCAAGTGACTTTAGGGAATAATTATTTCCTAAGTGTAGGCTATGTGTCTCATCACCCACTCTATTAACTGACATAACTTTAGAAAAGCAAAACTGGCCAAAATTAATATTACCAATTAGCTGTTGCTAATTGGGAATATTACAGTCCTCTCTGCCAAAACGTTGCTTGTCCTCAAGCAACTGCAAATATGGGTGTTGCAATATTTTCTCACTCTCCAAAGTGGCATCCTCATCCGGCAAGTTCCTCCACCTCACCAAGTACTCTCTGACTGTCCTGCTGCATAGATGTCTCTCCCTAGTGTCTATGATGGCTTCTGGTTGCAACACTAAATGCCCCTCATCATCTGTTGGTGGAAGCTCCTCTGTTGCAGTCACCTGCTACCCTAATGCCTTTTTCAGGCATGATACGTGGAATATGTTGTGGATCCAGCGACCTGTAGGCAGCTCTAGCTCATATGCAACCTCCCCAATCTTGCGGATCACCCTGTAATGTCCATAGAAGCAAGGCTTGAGCATCTCGGCCCCCTTCTGCTTCAGCGTGGACTACTGGTATCGCTGAAGTCGTAGGTAGACCAAGTCCCCTACCTCAAACTGCCTCTCAACCCGTCCCCTGTCGGCATACAACTTTTGCTGGTTTTGAGTTGTAGCTAAGTTATCCTTAAGAGCCGGAGTATATCCTGATTCTCTTGGATCCAATCTTTGGCCCTGGGGGCCTTTTTAGCACCAAACATCACGTCAGAAAAATTCAAAGCATGGTATCTGTTGACCACACTTTGTCAACTACCCCATAGCAGTACACCCCCATTTTTTCAAATGGGATTCATCATATTCGACGTGGTTGCACCATTCAGATTCCATCATCCAGATTTCATCGACAGTTGATATTGTTATAAATGATGTAAACCCATTCTGCATGTAATGATGTAAATGATCTAAGTAAGACCGTCAATGTATGTAACAACCTAGGTAAGCCTAGTATGTTGTTGATGACTTCCATCCTAGGAGGTTTTTTGTCTCACTGATTCACGAAAGTGATCGGCAGAGTTTTTCCCTCCAGCCTCACCCCAAAGCTAGGGTGGATTTTATCATCAGCATACTAAGTGAGTCCTAGTGTTCTATCGAGTCCTTGTAAAAGTAGTTTCAACTACTTGGTCTACTAGATCATGTTTTGAGTCGCAGAATTGGGTATTTATTTGAGGGTCTATATGAATGGGTATTCCCCCTTTATGTATGTAAATGTATTATCTCATGTAAAAGAGGGTTGGAAAAATAATTATAATCCCCTCTCAGTCAATTAATTAAATTTTCTGGTCAATTAATTAATAAAATCTTAAACCAGAAATTTAATTAATTTAGGGTCCTAAGTTAGGATTAAATATTTAAAGGCAAAATTTGTGGGTCCTTGGAAAATGATTTTGAAAGCCCCAAGCCAAGGGAATATTGAGAATTTTAAGAAATATTGGACCCTTGGGCCCTGGTGGTTAAGTCAAGGTCAAAATTTTGGGGTAATTAACTCAAAAATAGTATTTTTGAGTTAATTAAAATTGAATTAAATGATAAATTCGTTTTTTTCCCCAAAATTTTAATTTCAACGCTCCGGATTAAAAGATAATTAAATCTTTTGGACGGTTGAGATTATTTTGACGAGGATCATCCAAACTAGCCGTTAGAGATCTTGTCCTATAAATTTAGAGGTCTTTCTCATTTTTGAATCATCCGATCTCAGGATCGTGCACTTGCTCTTAGAAGCTCTTGTAAACTTTTGAGGAATAAAGCATAAAGACTTTGGGGTTACAAATCTGGATGTTCCTTCTCAGATCTATGTGGTGAATTGTCTCTAAACTCTGCTACTTTGTTTCTTGTATTTTATGGTTGATGGCTTTCATGGATTAATCTGCATGTAGGTATCTTGTGCAGTTTTCTGGGTTTATAAAATAACATTCTGATTTTTTGCAAAGGTCTCATGTTATTTTCTTAAATCTCTATCGATCTAAGATTCAGATCTAAGTGTGCAGGGAATTTTTTTTTAAGATTGGGCATCTGGGGAAGTCTTCGGTTGGACCAGCAGACTCTCAATAAACATAAATCTGATAAGCTCTTTATTTGTTAAATTCTAGGTCTATCTTACGATATTTGGGTTTTGCAGGGTTTTCTAAGGCTTGTGACTCTCCCAAAAAATTTTAAATTTCTGAAAATTGTGCTAAAATGAATTAAGATCTGACCATGAGGGTTTTAAATTCTGTAAATTAGTTTGTATATTTGTAAAATTTTCAAATCTGTGAGGGTTTAATAGTTTCTTGGTGTGTGTCTTCAGATCTGACTGATTGTTGCAGGTTACGGGTTCAAATCGATTTTTTTTTTTTAATTTGAGGCAGATCTAGCTTCCAAAGGCCGGATCTGGCCTCAAATTGCTACTGTGGGTGAGATCTGGACGTTATTGATTAAAAGGAGCATAAAAAACTGAGCTTAAACTGAAGAAATTTTAAAGATTGTTGGGCGTTTTTGTATGTACTGGGTTTATTTAAATCTATTTCTGTCTTCGTCACTGCACAATTCCTCTCCACTGCATAACCCTCGAATTCCATCAAGCATCGATCTGCCCTCATCTTTCTCTGCGTTCTTTCTTCCATTTCATTGCCGTCCAAATCCGCCTTCATCACACTGCAATTACCCAGCTTGCCCTCACGTCCATCAACTCTGCCTTCGAACCCTTTCTGCTGCCCGTCCAAGCTCCTCGTCCATCAATCACGCTGTCTCACTGAGCCACTTCATGACGTCAAGCTCCAACCTGCAGATTCAAAACGAATGCACACACAAATAAAAACAATTTTTTTGTGCGGATGCGTTTCAGATTATAGTGTTTAGATTTAAAAAAAATTTTGTAGATTTAATTTTTTTTGTGTAGTGGTTGAGTTGGGTGTTAGATTTTAATTTCATTGTTAGGTTAATTTTAGTTTTAGTTTTAGACTTAGATTCGTTTCAGTTTATTTTATTTTTCTTTTTAGTTTTATTTCATTACGTTGGTTTTTTGTTCGATTTAGAGTTTAGGTTCTTTATTCTTTTGGTTTAATTTTTAGTTTAGTTTTTTTAGATTTTAATTTAATTTAGTTATAGTTAGCTAGGTTTTAGACTTTTAAATAGAGTTTGATTTTTATTTATTTTGTTTTAGTTTTAATTTGGTTTTAGTTTTAAATTGTGTAGCTTGTAGTTTGTAGTTTAGGACTTTAAATTTTAAATTTTCATTTTAGATTTAAATTTTAATATTTTTTCTTTAGATTAAAATTTTAGCTTAGATTTAGATTTTTTTAAATTTAGATTCAAAAAATAATAAAAAAATAAAAAAATATAAAAATCCTAAAAATTTAGAAAATACAAAAATATAAAAAAAAATTTCAAATTTTCCATAGTCAAATGTGCATTTGAAATTTTTATCTAAAGATTTGACTATAGAAACATTTTCTGAATCGAATTTAATTGAAGCATCATAAATCTGGAAATATTGCAAATCTCGGGCATTTTCATCTTGTGATAATATTGTTGTGGGTTTAAGATATTTTAATGCATGGTTGTGGTGTCTTTCAATTGAATATCATTGTGATCAAATCATGTTTTAATAAGTAGCAGTTAATCGTCACTTACTTGTTTATAATCGCATAACGGGATTTTGTCTGACTCCATAAGGCACTGGTCTTAAACGTGAAATCTAATTTAGAACTGTGGAATCTCGTTCATTTTATTAAGTATTTGATATCTTAGCTGTGTCTCCTGGATTCTCCATCCTCATTTCTAATAGGGTCTACCTCCCTTAACTTGCAAGGAGACAGCTTAAATAGAGAGATTGGGGATAAAGGTGACAACCCCCAATCTGAGCCGTTGTCGCGGTGCCTTGACAATCTGTGCAACAACATTTTTTGGCGCCGTTGCCGGGGAGAGTTTTTCTGTCCTTGGTCTTAACGACATTTTATAATCTTCTGATCTTTCATCGCCATTCATTAGCCTGTCGCAAGGGATCGCATTCTCTGGCGTTCTTTCATCTCTTCATCATCTAATCTTTTCATCTTTAGCACCTGGACATTTAGGTTGGCTTATTGTTTGGGTGACGACTCCACTTATTCATCTTTTTATTCCCAAACAATAATCCCCCCCTTGATATCCATATGTTATTCTCGATTATTTCTTCTATTTTCAGAATTAGTTTCATGTTCAAGTGGCGACTCTAATTCTTTCATTTCTTACAAGAGTTCCTGCTAAGAAGTTCGCTTCTTGAGGACCTTTTGATTATTCTTGAACATGGATCTATTTCTTAAAATTTTAAGCAGGTCATCATGGATAACACCTTTCATGACATGCCGGAAGAGGCCACTTCAAAATTGCCTTTTTTCTCGGGTGGTGGTCCAGGCACTACTCTATTACATCTAAGGACAGTCAACCTTTTTATACATAAATATTGTCGTCCTTCACAATATAATCATGAAGATGTCGAGATACGTGTCTTTGGCTATTCTTTAAAAGGTGATGCTATCGATTGGTTTCGAAATTGTCCTAAGGAGTATTGTTTACAAGACATCATCAATGCTTTTAGAGATAAATATATGGAACAAGATGACTCAGACAATGAAATTGATCTTGTAGAGAACTCAACTATCAGCAGGAGATTTCCAGACAATTTTCAGGATGAATCCACTTGTACCATAACAACACAAACCCATGATAGTGGTGAAACAGAAACAAGTTGTCAAACTAGTGTTGATAACGATAAGAATATTGTTAGCGAATTGATTCAGATGGTTAAGGACATACAGCTAAATCAAGCTCAGGTAATCAAGAATATGGAGGCCAACCAGGCTCAAATCATTAAGAATATGGAACTTAATCAAGAAAAAATAATAGCGGATCACGCCAGGGAAATTGGTTCTATGCAGAACAGGTTAAAGGTCATGGAATTTAATCACTCCAATCCAATAATTACCATGGAAGAAAAACATGTTAAGGAAATGATGATCATGGAAGAAAATCATAAGAAGGAGATGAACTGTATGCAAAAGCTCTTCATGGCCATGAAAGCAAATAATGATGAATCAATAAAAAACATGGAACATAGATTGTTGATGATTGAAGAGAGTCATGCGAAGGAAATGACTGTTGTTAATATTAAGCATTCTAATCAAATGACTGATATCTAAAAGAAGTTGGAAAGAATGGAAAGATCACACATGCAGAATTTCCAACCCAAGTCAGATTTGTCAACAGATCATAGACCTCCCAGTTTGCTGAAGCAATTTCCATCTCATCACACAGAGGTCACTTTTCCCATTAAGGAAGAATTAACTATGGCTACAAAGGATGTTAAGAAAGACCGAGCTTATGTCTCACCTTTAACAGAATATATCCAGAATAATATTGGTCATGCTCCAGGTTCTTCAGATATTTTGTACAAACATCTTCAAGATAAGGACAAGAAATCTACAGTGGTCTCATTGCTGACATCACAACCCACTCAAAAGAAGAGAAAGAAGCAAAAAAGAAGTAAGTGGTTTGATTCGTCTGATGGTCGAGAGCAGCTTGACATTTGGATAAGACAGAGTCCTACATTATGCAAGATTGGACATGGCACATCTGAAAAGCAGCCAACAGACTTGCCTGAAAGCAGGCAAATGCTCAGCATACACTATATTGAGCACATCTGATGCCACAGGGCATCCTCTGTATTGTATCTCTAACCTTACACCTTGTTATTTCAGCATTTCATTTTGTAGTCAGAGTAGATTTACTTTTCATGTTAAGTAGAATAATAAATAAAAGAAGAGCTTCTACTTTTCATGTATCTAATGTTATATGATGATATTTGGATGGACACTACTTATATAATTTTGTGTGTTGCTTGGATGCAGATTCTGGATTCTCACATTCCTTCAATGAAGCAAAGTGTCCCCAAGTAGAGCCAGATGTTGACCACACTTTGTCAACTACCCCATAGCAGTACACCCCCATTTTTTCAAATGGGATTCGTCATGTTCGACGTGGTTGCACCATTCAGATTCCATCATCCAGATTTCATCGACAGTTGATATTGTTATAAATGATGTAAAGCCATTCTGTATGTAATGACGTAAATGATCTAAGTAAGACCGTCAATGTATGTAACAACCTACGTAAGCCTAGTATGTTGTTGATGACTTCCATCCTAGGAGGTTTTTTGTCTCACTGATTCACGAAAGTGATCGGCAGAGTTTTTCCCTCCAGCCTCACCCCAAAGCTAGGGTGGAATTTGTCATCAACATGCTAAGTGAGTCCTAGTGTTTTTTATCTAGTCCTTGTAAAAGTAGCTTGAGCTACTTGGTCTACTAGATCATATTTTGAGTCGCAGAATTGGGTATTTATTTGAGGGTCTATACGAATGGGTATTCCCCCTTTATGTATGTAAATGTATTATCTCATGTAAAAGAGGGTTGGAAAAATAATTATAATCCCCTCTTGGTCAATTAATTAAATTTTCTGGTCAATTAATTAATAAAATCCTAAACCAAAAATTTAATTAATTTAGGGTCCTAAATTAAGATTAAATCTTTAAAGGCAAAATTTGTAGGTCCTTGGAAAATGATTTTGAAAGCCCCAGGCCAAGGGAATATTGCGAATTTTAAGAAATATTGGACCCTTGGGCCTTGGTGGTTAAGTCAAGGTCAAAATTTTGGGGTAATTAACTCAAAAATAATATTTTTGAGTTAATTAAAATTTAATTAAATGATAAATTCGTTTTTTCCCCAAAATTTTAATTTCAACGCTCCGGATTAAAAGATAATTAAATCTTTTGGATGGTTGAGATTATTTTGACGAGGATCATCCAAACTAGCCGTTAGAGATCTTGTCCTATAAATTTAGAGGTCTTTCTCTTTTTTGAGTCACCCGATCTCAGAATCGTGTACTGGTCTTGGAAGCTCTTGTGAATTTTTCTTGATGAATAAAGCATAAAGACTTTGGGGTTACAAATCTTGATGTTCCTTCTCAAATTTATGTGATGAATTGTTTCTGAACTCTGCTACTTGGTTTCTTGCATTTTATGGTTGATGGCCTACATGGATTAATCTGCATACAGGTATCTTGTGCAGTTTTCTGGGTTTATAAAATAACATTCTGATTTTTCTAAGGGTCTCATGTTGTTTTCTTAAATCTCTATCGATCTAAGATTCAGATCTAAGTGTGCAGAGAAATATTTTTAAGATTGAGCGTCTGGGGAAGTCTTCGGTTGGACCAGCCAACTCTCAATAAACATAAATCTGATAAGCTCTTTATTTGTTAAATTCCAGGTCTATCTTACGAAGTTTGCGATTTTGCAGGATTTTCTAAGGCTTGTGCCTCTCCCAAAAAGTTTTAAATCTCTGAAAATTGTGCTAAAAATGGATTTCAAATTTGAACATGAGGGTTTTAAATTGTAAACTAGTTGTAAATTTGTAATTTTTCTGTAAGGGTTTAATTGTTTTCTGGTGTGTATCTTCAGATCTGGTTGGTTTCTTGCAGATTCAGGGTTCAAATCAATTTTTTTTTTAATCTGAGGCAGATCTAGCTTCCAAAGGCCAGATCTGGCCTCAAATTGCTACTGTGGGTGAGATCTGGACATTATTGATTAAAAGGAGCATAAAAAACTGAGCTTAAACTGAAGAAATTTTAAAGATTGTTGGGCGTTTTTGTATGTACTGGGTTTATTTAAATCTATTTCTGTCTTCGTTGCTGCATTCCTCTCTGCTCCCATATCCTTCGCTGCTCTCATTCCTGACGTTTGCTTGAGCCGTCTACCCATCTCTTCAACACTGCACAATTCCTCTCCACTGCATAACCCTCAACTTCCATCAAGCATCGATCTGGCCTCATCTTTCTCTGCGTTCTTTCTTCCATTTCATTGTCGTCCAAATCCGCCTTCATCACACTGCAATTACCCAGCTTGCCCTCACGTCCATCAGCTCTGCCTTCGAACCCTTTCTACTGCCCGTCCAAGCTCCTCGTCCATCAATCACACTGTCTCACTGAGCCACTTCATGACGTCAAGCTCCAACCTGCAGATTCAAAACAAATGCACACACAAATAAAAACAAATTTTTTGTGCAGATGCGTTTCAGATTATAGTGTTTAGATTTTAAAAAAAAATTGTAGATTTAATTTTTTTGTGTAGTCGTAGAGTTGGGTGTTAGATTTTAATTTCATTGTTAGGTTAATTTTAGTTTTAGTTTTAGACTTAGATTCGTTTCAGTTTATTTTATTTTTCTTTTTAGTTTTATTTCATTACGTTGGGTTTTTGTTCGATTTAGAGTTTAGGTTCTTTATTCTTTTGGTTTAATTTTTAGTTTAGTTCTTTTAGATTTTAATTTAATTTAGTTATAGTTAGCTAGGTTTTAGACTTTTAAATAGAGTTTGATTTTTATTTATTTTGTTTTAGTTTTAATTTGGTTTTAGTTTTAAATTGTGTAGCTTGTAGTTTGTTGTTTAGGACTTTAAATTTTAAATTTTCATTTTAGATTTAAATTTTAATATTTTTTCTTTAGATTAAAATTTTAGCTTAGATTTAGATTTTTTTTTAAATTTAGATTCAAAAAATAATAAAAAAATATAAAAATCTAAAAATCCTAAAAATCTAAAAAATACAAAAATATAAAAAAAATTTCAAATTTTCTATAGTCAAATGCGCTAATTTTTTTTTTATCTAAAGTTTTGACTATAGAAACATTTTCTAGATCGAAATAAATTGAAGCATCATAAATCTGGAAATATTGCAAATATCTGGCATTTTCATCTTGTGATAATATTGCTGTGGGTTTAAGATATTTTAATGCATGGTTGTGGTGTTTTTCTCATTTGAATATCATTGTGATCAATCATGTTTTAAGAAGCAGCAGTTAATCGTCACTTACTTGTTTATAATTGCATAGCGAGATCTTGTTTGACTCCATTAGACACTGGTCTTAAACGTGAAATCTAATTTAGATCTGTGGAATCTCGTTCATTTTATCAAGTATTTGATGTTTTAGCTGTGTCTCCTGGATTCTTCATCCTCATTTCTAATAGGGTCTACCTCCCTTAGCTTGCAAGGAGACAGCTTAAATAGAGAGATTGGGGATAAGGGTGACAGCCCCCAATCTGAGCCGTTGTCGCGGTGCCTTGACAATCTGTGTGACAACAGTATCAATACAACGCATAGAACTGAGACATACCGATGGACATGTGAAAAGTGGTTTTGTAGCAATACTCTCCCAAATGAAACCAGTGTAACCATGCCTTCTGTTGCCCTGTGACATAGTTTCGCAAGTAGACTTCCAACCACTTAATCACTATCTCTATCTTCCCGTCTGTCTGAGGGTGATAACTGGTACTCGGAGTCAACTCTGTACCCACCAAACGAAAGAGCTCCTGCCAAAAGCCGCCCATGAAATGGTTGTCCCGGTCACTAACAATGGTCTTTGGAAGACCATGCAATCTAAAGATATCCCTGAAGAACAACTCCACTACCTGTGTTGTTGTATACCGTGTTGATATAGCGAAGAAGTGTGCATACTTTGTCAGTCGATCAACAACCACAAAGATGCAGTCCTTGCCCTGCACCGTGGGCAACCCCGTGATGAAGTCCATCGAAATTCTCTCTCATTTCCCCTCCGAAATGGGAAGCGGTTGTAGTAATCTTGTTGGATGGCTCATCTCTCCTTTGTTCCACTGACACAACTCGCACTCCCTGACACGTCGGAGTACGTCCTCCTTGAGGCCTCTCCAAGAGAACCTCTCCCTGATGGCCTCGTAGGTCTTGGTGAACCCCTGGTGGCTTGATAATGGTGAGTCATGTGAGGCACGCAATACCTTCTCCTTGAGCTGAGAGCTCCCAGTCAAGAAGATCCTGTCCCTGAAGTATATCACCTCATCCATCACCCTGTACCTTTCATCTGTGATCTGACCATCCAGTATCTCACAGGCAAAACGATCCTTGGAGTACTCGACCAGTAACTGAGCCCTCCAGTCCATGTCTAGGCTCATCAGAGACAATGTTGTCGATCTGCGTGATAGAGCATCGACCACCACGTTGTTCTTCCCTTTGACATACTCAATGTCAAAGTCATATGCCTGGAACTTGCTGACCCACTTCTGCTACCTCTCCTGCAACTACTTCTGCTCTAAGAAGAACCAAAGGCTGTTGTGATCAGTCCTCACCCTGAACCTATTCCCAACCAAGTACTGTCGAAACTTGGCCAGTGCATGCATGATAACCAACATTTCCTTGTCGTATATGGCATACAACCTCTCATGTGGCAATAGCTTCCAGCTCTCGAAAGCTATGGGGTGGCCCCCCTGCATCAAGATTGCGCCCACCCCCTCTCCTGAGGCATGACACTCCAAGACAAAGGGCTGCGTGAAATCTGACAAAACCAAAACTGAACAGCTGCTCATCACCTCATTGAGCCTGTCAAAGGCCCTCTGCGTTGTGTCCGTCCAACTGAATGCCCCCTTTTTAGTAAGATCTGTGAGGGGTGCAGCAATTTAGGAAAACTCTTTGATGAACTTTCGGTAGTAGGTGCAGATGCCTACAAACCCTCGAAGCTTAGTCATGTTCCTCGATTCTGGCCAATCTCGGATGGCTCGGATCTTCTCCTCATAGACTCTGACTCTGTCCACCCCAATGATATGCCCAAAATAGAGCATCTTTGTTAGCCCACATTCGCATTTGGAGAGCTTAGCATAAAAATGTTGCTCCTCCAAAATGCGCAATACAACCTCAATTTGTTGTAGGTGCTCCTCCCATGTCTGACAATATATCAAGATGTCGTCAAAGAATACCAACACAAACTTCCTCAACTGACCATGGAAGATGTGGTTCATGCAGGACTAGAAGGTGGCCGGTGCATTGGTTAGCCCGAAGGGCATCACCAAAAACTCAAAATGGTTGTAGTGATATCTGAAGGTCGTCTTGGGGACATCCTGGTCCCTCACTTGGATCTGATGGTAGCCCAACCTCAGATCAATCTTCGAAAAGAACTTCGACCCCCTCAGCTCATCCATCATCTCATCAATCCATGGGATGGGGTATCGGTTCTTCATGGTTTTCTTGTTGAGAGCTCAATAATCGATGCACATCCTCAGTGTGCCATCCTTCTTCTTTACTAGTACAACAGAAGAAGAAAATGGGCTAGTGTTGGGTCAGATGTGTCCCAGCGCTAAGAGCTCATGAATAGCTCTCTCAATCTCACCCCTATAGGCTTTGGGGTGCCTATAGGGTGTAGTAATCACGGCCTGAATGCCCTGCTCAAGCTCAATGGTGTGCTCAAACCCCAGATTCGATGGCTGCCCTGGCAGTATATCCCCAAAAACTGCAGCATATCTGTCCAAAATCAACTGCACATCTGGGTGAATTGCCTATCCTGTAGATCCTATCTTTGAAACATGCAGCTCCACTGCCCACTCTATGTCTCCCTTTCGGAATTCTGCCTCCATCCGGTGTGCTAATACTGTCTGCGGGGGATAAGTGTGCATGCCTCGGATCATCTCGTGCTTACTGGTCTTCTTGTCTATCCACTCCATCTCTAGAGTCTCCCAGTCCGTAGTGACCTTGCCCAACGTGATCAACCATTGCACTCCCAGTATCACGTTGGTGTCTGGAATGTCCACCACAAAGAAATGATCCGTCAGAGTGTAAGTCCCCATGGTCACTTCCAACGCCGGTACATATCTAGCATACTGCATAGTTCTGGCACCCGGTACCAGTACTGAAAATCCATCAAAGCTCTCTGTCAGTATGCTCCTCCACTCTACCAACTGTGCATCAATAAAGTTGTGGGTGGCCCCACTGTCAACTAGCACTGAAACACGCTATCCCTGCACGGTGCCCCGGACACGCAATGTCAAATACTTGGGAACCCCTCGCAAAGAAGCAACGACTCTCCCAGTAGGTGCAAACGCTGCCCCTCCTGCTCCTGGGGGTGGAGGTGGTGGATGATCCCCTCTCTACACTACAGCACTGCCTCCTGCCTCTATCTCCTCATATGCATCTTCTTCCCCGTCACTGTCAGAGAAGACCTCTATGTAGTGTGCCTTCCTTGCGGCACATCAATGTCCTGGCGCCCATGGCTCCTGGCATGTGAAGCATAGCTTCCTCCGTCTCAAATATCTCCGAGTATCATCGTCTAAAGGCCCCCAGCCTTGGTTCCCCCTTAGAGGTAGAACCATCGTGTCCTTCCCCTTCAGCTAAAATGTCGGTCTCTGGGGGAAAGGAGCTCTGGTCCTGGGTAGAGCATCCCGCAAATCCCTGGTCCTCCCAACTGCATCATGAAGTGTAGCAGGCCTCGTGGATCTGACTAATCCACGCAAAGGTTCTGCCAACCCATCAATAAACATGTAGATCATCCTGGCTGAGGACAAGTCGGGCACCATCACCGAAAGCCTCAAGAACTCGAAAATGTAGGTTTTCGGGTTCTCGGTCTGCTTGAGCTTGGTCAGCTTAACAAAGTGCTCTTCCAGATCTCTCTGGTCAAACAGCTCTACCAGTCTCTGTGTAAATTCTACATACGCTGTCACTGCTGAGTGACCCAGCGTGGCCATCTCGAGGAACCACCAATCGTGGTACTCTCCCTCAAGGTGTAGTGCTTCCACCTTGATCGCCTCTCCCTCTGCCATCTGATTGAGTTGGAAATAAATATCTAGCTTCTCCACCCAAGCCTTTGTCGAACATTTTGAGGACCTGTCAAATGTTGGCAAGAAAAACTTGCCCACTGTACGTTGTACGTCCCCATCCTGTGTGTATCTACCCCCTTTGTTCTGGTTATGGGGTCGGTTGTCCTTCTTGAGTTGAACAAAATCATGGAAAGTGAGCTTCACCAAACTCTCGCCCATAGGATTGATACTCGACAAAATAATCCCCCATATGAACCGGCTCCGACTCCTGAGGTGCTTCCGTTCCGGTGCTTGCAGTTAGAAATGTGGGCATCATGGAACGTGGGGGAGTAAGTGACACAACCCGCTGCGCTGTGAGTTGCTCATGCAAATGGTGGGAAGTGTCGGACCCTTCTTCGATGTGAAAACCCCTTGGGGTTTCACGCTGTCCCTGGTCTGTGGTAAACTTCTACCCCATCTCTTCAATTCTCCTCGATATCTCCTACACAGACTTTAGGAGGAGTTGCCCGAACTCCCTCCCTTCATCTTTCTCCTCTGCCATTGGTTTTTCCTCTACGTCTACTACTGGAATGAGGTCTCCCTCTCCAAAAGTGGCCTCAAGCCACCATTCTTGATCCTTGTACTTCCTTCCCCGATAAGTGATATATGGTTTTCTTGCTGTGTCATAGACTAATCTGCTCCACACGCTAATCCAAGTCTATGAGCTCTGATACCACTGTAATATTTCGAGTAGAAATAAATAGTAATACAAAGAAACATAAACAAGCATCTACAACAAATAGAGAGACATCACATAAACAATGAAAATATGGAGAAACACTGAGTTATTTTATTATATAACTGAAAGATAACAATGAGTAAAAAGGTGATCAGAATGATGGCACCTTGGCTTGCATAAGGCAAGCTGGAAATACTCTCAGAAATGGTCAATGAATGGTTGCTCTGTCAAGGACTGCGTAATCTCCAAGTGTTGCTGCTGCTGCTGCCGGACTGCTGCTACTACTGAAATGGGATGGCTCTTTGGGGCTGTTCCCCTGCTCAGAAAAATGTGAAAATCTAGGAATGAGCTCTCCTCCAATAACCCAGAAAAGCCCAAAAAGGAATCCCGGAATAGATGACCCCGTAATTTGACCTCCCTTAGGAAATAACGCTATCCCAGTGAAATAAGTTGGCCCTAAATGATCCTCTGCAAATGATGGCCTCCTTCTGTGAAGAGTTGATCCCTTCACACTATCTCGGGCTGAAACCCCTAATATATCCTCACTCTCGGAACTGCCTCTACCACAAACTGCGTGATCCCTCCAAGAGACTGCGATGTTCAAGAAAATGCATAATCCTAACTGAAGATGCTATGGCTCCCTCCTGCAAAACGATGGATAGAACTCCTCACCCGAGCAGGCACTCGAAGTCCCCCGAGGCTGAGGTTGGGATCTCCGCTCGGAGACACCCGGTGTGCTGAACAACACTTGCAGACTTCGCTCAATAGCAAAAGCGTGCTCAATGTCAAAAGACAGAAATCAGAGATGCATAATAGAATGAGAGAATGAGGAGCCTCTTCCCCTTTTTATGCTTTGAGAGCCTTGCTCTCATCTAGGCCCCACCAAACTGCGTTGTCCCTCTTGGCCCATGTTGTCCCTCTCTCACTGCATTGTCATTGGCCCATGCTGCCTCTTCCCTCACTCTGCCACTTCACCCTCATGGGCCCCACGCTGTCATGTAAATATGTGCTCAAGTGACTTTAGGGAATAATTATTTCCTCAATGTAGGCTATGTGTCTCATCACCCACGTTATTAACTGACTTAACTTTAGAAAAGCAAAACTGGCCAAAATTAATATTACGAATTAGCCGCTGTTAATTGGGAATATTACATGGTGGCAGAGAAATAGCACAACGAGCTGGTAGGAGGCTGCAAGGTACTACTGGCTGCTGGTTGAGGTCCATCATGGAGAAAAAATTCTCCTGGGGATATCACCCACGAAGTGGTGGGTAACAGGCCTCAAAAGAGGCAAATTAGGAAGGCCTTCAACATTGACGAATAGTCCGAAGATCCTCTAGTTATTTTTCAAAACATGTGTATTGATAAGAATAATGAAGGAGATTATCCATTTTTGTTGTCCTTAGTGATCAACAACCTCATATTGCATAATTGTATGCTTTATTCTGGTGCCACTGCAAATGTAATGCGTTTGATAGTCATGCATCAATTAGAGATGGATATCACTAGGCCTTACAAACATGTATGTGGTTTTGATTCCAAATCTATACCTGTCTATGGCCTTATCAAAGATGTAAAGGTGTCTTTGGAAGCTAATAAGGATATATCTGTGCTAATGGGTATTGTAATCATTGACGTGCCTAATGTGCCTGATTCCTGGGGTATGTCATTATCAAGAAAGTGGTGTGCCTCCATTGGAGGGCAATTACAAATGGACTTATCATATGCTACCATACCCCACTTGGCATTTAATTTCTGTTCTAAATCTGAAAGTTACAGCAAGAGATATCAAATAAACGGATTTAGAATTTGGCCTCTGGTTTCTAGAAGCAAATCCATAATCTCTATTGTCCATCCTTAGCCAATTTGCTCATTTTGCCCTAGTTTGTGACTGTTGTATTTATTGTAATAGATTTTCTGGATTAATCCCATTCATGTTGATTTACAGATCGACATTTCAAACCATAAACTTTATCATAAAGGGGCATTTGATAAAGTTGATCTAAATCTGGAATTTGTCTTAAGGAAACACATCAAACAGATTTGTAGATCAGTTTGTATACTTTAGAAGCAAATCTATGCTTTTCATAATTAAAATCTAAATTGATTTGATAGTTTAAGGCCTAAATTTCTCATCATTTACATTTCTAAAATAGGGCTATTGATAATATGTAATTAAAACATGAAATTTCCCCATTTAATATCTCTCAAACAGATTTGAAATTGAATTATTATTTTCTAAAGGCAAGCTTGTTGAATTTCATTGCATAAATCTGAATCAACTTGCTCCATTTTAGCCTTGTGTTGTATGGATCAATAACTTTTAAAGTCTAATTCAAATATGATCTAAGTCTTGAATCTAAAAGCATTAATCATATTCATTAAATCAGATAATAAAACTGAGCTCTCTCACTCACATTTCATACTATAACACATTGAGCATAGTTGAGCATAGGGAAGCCCCCACAACTAGATCCATCCTTAATCTAAAGTGAGAAAGGAAAATCCACTGAGGTGATAGTGGTGGCTTCCCTAGGTTACCCTTGGGCTCTCATTCTTGTGCTTGGGAAACTTTTGCATTGAGTGAGAATTTCAGAGGTAACATGCCTCATTTTCAAACACGTTCATATGAATTCTCATTTATTGTGCACCTCTTATCCTACAGAGAAACTTCATCTAGATTCCATACTATTCTATCCTATGACTCCTATGTAATTCAGACCATTTGTCATCATTATCAAGAGTCAAGACATACTTCCAAAGGAAGAAGCATATTCTTATGAGAGAAATATTGGTTAGTCCTACTTAATAAAGAGTAGCTGCTTCACTATTTCAGCTCACAAGACTCAAATCAAGGGAGAAGAGAAACTGCTCCATAAAACATTTTCCAGTTGATCTATTACGTAGATCAAAGAAAATCATATTATGTGAGGACAAGTTGCCATCTTGGTTATATTAAACAAACAAGAAAATGAATAAAGAGTGAAAGGCATCATCAATATGTTTTTTTACTGGTTAACTGAAAATGAAATTTTAATTATCTTCAATTAGCATGGCACACTGCATGAAACAACAGACTGAAGTGCTGTAGTTGGTTGTACGATTCTTTGACTATGATTACATCATTCATCCACTAAGCAATGAACACTGTTATTGCACACAAAAGAATTGAAGTAAATTTTCCATTAGGTGTTCCAGTCATATAATTTAGGAGTTCCTATAATCATGTATTTAGTCCAATGCAAAGTCTAAATGAGAGCCATCTAACTAAAATCCTCTCTCAACATCATATTTCAAATACCTAGGTATTGCTATAATGCACACATTTTAAGTAAAAATTCAAATATAAAGAATAAATAAAAAGCCAGAAAGAAACTTGGATCATATGCTTATAACACTAACACGTCATGATTTCTTTAGATACAACAACCTAATTACACTTAGTACGCATGTTGATACTAGTTTAACTTTGAAAACAACACTGAGCTCTATCTTCAGTATTGAGGATGCACAACAAATAAGAGAACAATGCAATGAAGGACATCAATATGTTAAATACAAGGTGATGTTAGTGTACCATATTTCCCTTCAGTGCCTGTTGGAATATTGAAATACTCTCTCTAGGACCATATGATTCTATCTCAGCAGATGATTCCCCTTCCTTTGTATATTCCTTACGCCAAATTTGTATTTGAGGCAGTTTGTTCCAATCGAACTCTATATTTGTCATCATCTCATATATTGATGGGCATTCAATCAACTGCAAATTTCAATGAAATTTCTTTAGCCATATGTCCCGATTTCAAAACATGTCGGTAGTTGTATATGACAAACTTGAGAATATATACCTGCCCTAATAAACCATATTTTACTTATAACCCAATAACAAAAAAATTAGAAAGACAGTTCATTAAAACTTTAAAAACAATAAGATACTCGTTCAGTTGACAGTGAAACCAATAAATGTGAATGATGAACTTTGGAAAATGAATAGATCCAGCTAATGCTATTGAATGAAGAAATAGTAAAGGATTGCAATAAAAGTGTTGAATAATTGAATTGAACTCAACAAAAGCTATTGCTTTGAATTAATTATTAAATATTATAAAAAAGTTGATCTATGGTACCTTAGATATAAGCTATATAAAGTGTGGAAATTTTAATTATCATAAATGTTTCTAAACGTTATCTACATTTATAATGAACGAAACATTTAAGATTCACATTATTAATACTTATCCCTACCTAATCCCATACTTGATAATGAAATGACATTGAATGGACAGTTATAGTTTATGAATTTTTATATGTAAATATTTGACACTAAAGTGGCTACATAAATTTATAGAAACTCAATATCATCTATTAATTTTAGTTTAGATTGTTTACTTTGTCATAATGGAATAAATAACTTGTTCCTGGAAAAAAATCTATTTATTGAAATACTATTATACAATCCATGTTTCTTAAAGGATTATGCAACTTTCAACAGGACATAAAGTGCCTAATGCTCATTGATGAGAAGGCTGCATAGAAACGTAGATGGTCGATGCATATCTTTCAAGCCATGCTAGAATGTGGGCACTGAAAAAAGTTAAGCTATATTTGAACTTAACTGTTATGAATAATATATATATATATATATATAAGGATAATTATAATAATGATTAATTAGCTAGTGATTAGTATAGAAGAGGCATGTCTTTAAAGACATGACCATTCATGAAGGAGCACCAGCCTAAGTATATAAACAGGCCCTCATTTGTAACAATCTCATATCTCATATCAATTCTTTTATACACTATTCAATATATATGTTTCTTATCCTCAATGGATGTCTTTATGTTCCAAATTGTAATATTTCTGATTGTAAATTACAGTAATAACAGGCTACAAAGACATTAAGCAAACAACAAAAATAAACACATCATTAAAACACCATTTGAGCCACAAAATACAGTTGAGCCATTTTATTAATATCTGGAAATTGTGTACAATAGAGGTGCTGGAGTGAAGACACCTAGGCTTGCTCAAGGCAAGTTGAAGATAGCCTTTGAGTCAAGCCTGAAATCTCCCCCCAGAAAGTACACTGCGTGATTGTAGCTCTGCGATGTCCTTGGCCAAAATGTTGTTGCTACTTCCGAAGAAATGCTGCTGCTACTCCCGAAGAAAATTCTTGGCTTTTAACCTTGAATTCTACTAATGAGACCCACAAAAACCCGCGAAGGATTTGTGGAATGCCTGACCCTGAAAATTGGCCCTCTTGGGCTTCACTCTCTACACTGCTAGATAAATATGTGCTTCTGGAAATTATGCTGCAGATGGCTCCCAAAATGTGTGAAATATCCCAGTTAGGAAGCTCTCAGCCTCCCCACCAAATCCCAACTCCAAAATCTCTACACTCCTCAACACTCGGAAATTGGAATGTCTCTCTCTGAGCACTGAGTCACTGTGATGCTACTCTTGCTCTGCGTTGTTACTCCCTCTCTGCACTGCACTGCTACTCCTAATCTGTGCTATTACTACTGAATCAAACAAGATGAAATTCTCTTTCCTTGGGTAGGCACTCGAAGTCCTCCGAGGCAAAGGCTGGGATTTCCACTCGGAATACCCATGTGCTCAACAACACTTGCAGACTTGGCTCTTGCTCAAGCGTGCTATGTCAAAAGACAAAATCAAAGAATAATGAGTGAATGACAAAATGAGGCTGCATAATTCCTTTTTGTCCAAGGCAGCCCAACGTTCCCTTGGGCCCCACCATGAGCTATGTTGCCTCCTCTTGAGCCAATGGATGCGCTGTCCCACACATGCTGCGCAGTCTTCTCTCATTGGACCCACGCTCCTACTATAGCCGCAATTTTTCTAAAGGCTAGTGTCAATATGCCTCTAGTTTCTTAAGTTATATTTGTGGTTCCCCAAGCCCACATTAATTCCAGCCAAAACTTTAGCAAAGCATAAATTAAGCAAAAATTAATATTCTAATTCGCAGTTAACCAATTAGTGTTGAAATTTTGTGAATTTGGGGTAGCATCAATTGTGCTCTAGCTCCCAATTTTTGTGGAGGGACTAGAGTACACTTGATCTACAAGACCCAGAAATGGATTTGAGAAATTTCAGTTGGTGTTCAAGTTATTCAAATAATTAATTATTTTTAATGGATTTCCTAAGTCTAACTTAGGAAAATAAAATAATTAAAGAGAATTAATTAACACATGGGCTGAAATTGTCTTAAGTCACATGGATCAAGCAGTCTTTTAATCTTAGCCGTTGATGGATGATTTAATCTCAATCGTTGAACTTTTCAACGAAAAAGTATAAGAGAAAGGCTTGAGGGTCAGTTGAACACACAATTCTAGTAGAGTTGAGGAATAGATCTGGAATTCTAGGACGGGTTTGCTAAGAATTTCCGGAGGAATTTCCTGTAGTGAGGGGTAGGATATGGTCTGACTCCAGGGCCAAGAGACAGCAAGAGGCAAGAGGAGCAGCAACAAGGACAGCGCAGAGGGACTTCAGAGCCACGCAGTCTAGCAAGGGCAGCACAGAGGCAACTAGGGCCACGCAGGGCTGACGCTGGCCTAGCAAACGCAGCGCAGGGGTAGCGTAGACCCTCCAGGGGTGACACAGGCACTCTAGGGCAATGCTAGGGCTTCTGAAGCAGCGCTGAGGGTTTCTAGGGTCAGACGCAAGCTGAGTCTTGTAAATCTCGTTTGAGGGTGTGGGTCAGTCAAATATTTGGCACTAGATCTTCAAGTTAGCTACAGACTTGATATCTTTTATTCTCTGTTGGGTTTTCCAAGTGTGGAACCCAGATTTTCTATACTCAGAACTACTTAATAATAAACCATCATATCTGCTGCATCGGTTTTCCCACTTTGGGTTTTTCCGAGGACTTATGTCCAAAAATCCATGTGTCACTTTGTTGCATGAGCGTATTATTCAGTAAATGAACTGCATGTGTAGGTTGTAGTTGTGTTTATTTTCAGTATTTTCTGAATGTAATTTCTGAAAATAACTTGTATTAATTAAATCAAGTAGGAGAAAATAAACCAATACACTGCAGTAGAATTTTCACATGGTATCAGAGCAATAGCAGATCAAGCTGAATCTCCAGCAATCAGCTGAAGAAATATTTTTTCTGTAGGGCGGCAGAAGAAGCAGCAGATCTGGAAAGGGCATCTTGACAGCAAGGGAAAGCAAATCCAGGAGATAGCGTTGAAGATGTAGAAGGCCTTTAGGCTTATGCGAACCCTTCCCAAGGCAGCGTAAGGACTGCGTCACCCAGTCTGGGGTTATGCAGTCCACTTCTGAGCAGCGCTGGGAATGCGTTGGGCCAGCCAGGAAGATGTTGTCCAGTCACTTCTCTTGTTGCAGAAGAATTTTTTGCCAAGATCCGGAAGCAGTGCTTCAAATATTCAGCAGCGCTGGTGGGGTAGAGATTCTGCAGGTGCAGAATTGTGCTTAGCTAAGGCAAAAAAGGTGGGAGGAAGACAGTCATTGACAAGATCTGAGCCAAACAAATATGAGATTCGATCAGGAGGATCAGAGGATACTGTCCGTTTGAGTTTTGGTGCAAGATTTTCAGGAGGGAAGTCAGTTTTCAGCAGAAACAACTACTAGAGGGTTTCTAGTCACCAAGAAACCCAGATCCGAAGGGAGAAGTACTGTTTTCTTCAAATATGAGCAAAGATGGCTCGATATACACTAAGGGATCAAGATAGATTGGACAGCATGTCCAAATTTGTTATCTGGAAGGCCAGAATCCTCTCAGTTCTGGATGAGTATGGTCTCAAAGATCATGCAAAGAAAATGCTTGATGTACCAACCGATGCAAATCCACTCAAGAACTATAAAGAAAATCAAGCGCGAAAGAAGCATTTGATCATAGACAGAGTCAAGGACCATGTGATTCCTCATATTGCTGGTAAGACTACAACACATGACATGTGGTTAGCCTTGGAGACAATGTACTAAGGAGGCTTTGTGCAAAGAAGAATGCTTCTTAAGAATCAAATGCGGATGTTCCAAATGATGAAGGGGGGAGAGATAGATCCGAGACCAGCTGATTGGCATGGGTGCTAATCCAGATGAAGGGCTCCTAGTGAGGACGGCCCTGAATGCTGTCTCTGAAGAATGGGAAACGTTTGTCCAAAGTTTTCTGGGAAGGGCAACATTACCATCATGGGCAGATATATGGGCTATTCTCCACCAAGAGGAGATCAGGAGGATCACCAAGAAGTAGTCTAACAGTGGAGGAAGCGGATCAGCCAGAGTGAAGAAAGAAGAGGAGGATGCAACCCTTGCATCAAGGGAAGAAGAACAAGGACCTCTCCAAGGTCCGGTGCTTTAACTGTGGTGATCTTGGTCATTTCGCCAGCGGTTGTCCTAAGAAGAAGGACAAAGGAGCTTCTGATTCCAAGGCTGCAGCAACAAATGACGATGGATTTGATGATGATGTAGCCATGAGTGCTCATGCACCTTGAGAGAAGAGGTGGAGTGACATGGATATATAGAGTATCTATAGACAGTGTGGCGGGATCCTTGAGTCAGCCCTACTCTTGGATCACATACGAGCTACGAGAGCCTTAAGATGGTAGCGAGATGAGTCAGGAGATGGTTGCAGATGACCACATTGAAGCAGAAGATGGAGCTGTAGAGCTGAAGAGGGAGCAGCGTAATGCAGAGGCAGCAACGCAGAGAGGCTGATGGGACTTCAGCAATGCAGAGAAGTTGGGCTCACGCAGAGCAATGTTGCAGCATGACAGTGTCTCCCGAAGGACAATGTGATTCAGCATCCAAGGAGCTTCAGTGGTTGAGGGAAATTTGACTTGTCTGTCAAACAGTTGGGCAGAGTCCTTCAGTTGCTTACTTCTCAGCAACTGAGTTGCAGTGCAGCAGTTAGTAGTGGCAGTGCTATGAGCAGCATGATGCAACAATTTGAGAGGGAGTTGCAATACAGATGTGGCAGTGTCAGTGATAGTGGCATGGGCAGCGGTACAAAGAGCAGCAGTGCAGTAGATGGAGGGCAACAGGCCAAGCATCAACAACACAGATCCAGTACTCAAGATCTTGTGATACATGGTGTGATGTATTGCTAGAGCACACTCCTAATGTTAAGACGGAGTGTTGAGATTTTGTGTATTTGGGGTAGCATCAGTTGTGCTTTAGCTCCCAAATTTTGTTGAGGGACTAGAGTACACTTGATCTACAAGACCCAGAAATGGATTTGAGAAATTTCAGTTGGTGTTCAAGTTATTCAAATAATTAATTATTTTTAATAGATTTCCTAAGTCTAATTTAGGAAAATCAAATAATTAAAGTGAATTAATTAACACATGTGCTGAAATTGTCTTAAGTCACATGGATCAAGCAGTGTTTTAATCTCTGCCATTGATGGATGATTTACTCTCAGTCGTTGAACTATTCAACGAAAAAGTATAAGAGAAAGGCTCGAGGGTCAGTTGAACACACAATTCTGGTAGAACTGAGGAATAGATCTGGAATTCTAGGGCGGGTTTGTTAAGAATTTCCAGAGGAATTTCCTACAATGAGGGGTAGTATTGGCCAAGGGAATGATTTGATTCGAGGGCCAAGAGACAGCAAGAGGCAAGAGGAGCAGCAACAAGGACAGCGCAGAGGGGCTTCAAAGCCATGTAGTCCAGCAAGGGCAATGCAGTGGCAGCGCAGAGGGGCTTCAAAGCCACGCAGTCCAGCAAGGGCAATGCAGAGGCAGCGCAAAGGCAACTAGTGTCACGCAGGGCTGACGTTGGCCTAGCAAAGGCAGCGCAGGGGCAACGTAGACCCTCCAGGGGTGACGCAAGCCCTCCTAGGGCCACGCAGAGGCTAGCGCAGGCCCTCTAGGGCAACATGGGGCTTAGGCTTCTTCAGGGTTTCTAAGGTGGAATCAAAATTTGAGTCACCTTAATCCGTTTGAGGGTGTGGATACGATCAAATGTTGTTTCAAATCTTTGAGTTAGCTGAGTTAGATATATTTTATTCATCGGGTTTTCAGTGTGGAACTAAATGAGGCTTTCAGACTTTACTTAATAATAAACCATCATATCTGCTGCATCGGTTTTCCCACTTTGGGTTTTTCCGAGGACTTATGTCCAAAAATCCATGTGTCACTTTGTTGCATGAGCGTATTATTCAGTAAATGAACTGCATGTGTAGGTTGTAGTTGTGTTTATTTTCAGTATTTTCTGAATGTAATTTCTGAAAATAACTTGTATTAATTAAATCAAGTAGGAGAAAATAACGAAGACTGCTGCTGATAGAACACTACTGATTAAGAATATTACGGTCCTCCCATAAGATGTTGCTTGTCCTCAAGCAATTACTGTGTGATAAGTGCTAGAGATTTGCTCCCCTTCCATTAACGTCTATAGTACGGTAAATTCCTCCATGAATCAGAAATTCTTCCTTTGGGTTCCTATTTCCTAAATTTCCTTTCACAATGTCAAAATGGCCTCCGGTTGTAGCACTAAGTGCCGCTCATCATCCATCGGGGGTAACTCAGTAGTTGTTGTAACTTGTTATCCCAAGGCCTTCTTTAGGCACGATACATGGAAGATATTGTGCACCCGGCTCCCCGGGGGTAGCTCCAGCTCGTATGCTACCTCCCCCACCCTCCGAGTGACTCTATATGGCGCATAGAAGCGAGGCTTAAGCTCTCGGTCCCCTTCTGCTTCAGCATGGACTGTTTGTACAGTTGAAGATGGAGGTAAACTAGGTCCCCAACCTCAAACTGTCTCTCCACGTGACACCGGTCTGCATAGATATTTTGTTGATTCTGCGTTGTCCTCAAGTTATCCTTGAGAGCCCTCAAAATATCTTGCCTCTCTTGGATCCAATACTTGGCCCGTGGGGCCTTGCTGTCTCCAAACATGACATCAACAAACGTCAAATCATCATTAGCCATACAAAGCGTAGAATGGAGACATACCTATCGACATGTGAAAGGTGGTGTTGTAGCAATACTCCCCCATGTGCAGCCACCTCAACCATGCCCTCTATTGGCCCGTAACATAGTTACGCAAGTATCCCTCCAGCCACTTGTTAACTAGCTCTGTCTGTCCATCCATTTGGGGATGGTAGCTCGTGTTGGGAGTGAGCTCTATGCCCACCAACCGGAATAACTCCTGCCAAAAACAGCCCATGAAACAACTGTTTCGGTCACTGACAATGGTCTTCGGAAGACCATGCAACCGGAAGATCTCCCTGAAGAACAACTCGGCCACCTGTGAGGTCGTGTGCTTGGCTTAGATCGCGAAGAAGTGAGCGTACTTCGTCAAACGATCCACCACCACATAGATGCAGTCTTTGCCCTGCACAGTGGGCAACCAAGTGATGAAATCCATCGAAATGCTCTCCCACTTCCCCTCAGGGATGGGAATAGGCTGCAGCAACCCTGCTAGGTGTGATAACTCCTCGTTGTTCCGCTGGAACACCTCACACTCCCGAATGTGTTGCAGAAAATCATCCTTGAGGCCCTTCCATGCGAACCTCTCTTTGATGGCCCTGTAAGTTTTGTTGAATCCCTGATGCCCAACCAAAGGTGAGTCATGGGCAGCCTGTAGAATCTTCTCCTGCAGCTGGGAGTTGGCCACCAAATAGATCCGGTCTCTGTAGTATATCACCCGATCCATCACTCGGTAGTGGTCATCAGTCACTTGCCCCTCAAGGACCTTGCATGCAAACTGATACTTGGAGTACTCCAACAGGTGAGCCTTCCAATCCGAAGCAATGCTCATCAAAGAAACGGAAGACGGCCTCCTAGAAAACGCATCAGCCACCACGTTGTGCTTCCCATTCACATACTCAATGTCAAAATTGTAATCCTGGAGCTTACTCAACCACTTTTGTTGCCTCTCCTATAGTTGCTTCTGCTCCAAAAAGAACCTGAAGCTGTTGTGGTTGGTTCTCACTCTGAATTTGTTCCCCACTAGGTACTTGCGGAACTTGGCTAGTGCATGCATGATGGCTAGCATCTCCTTGTCATAGATGGAGTACAGCCTCTCATGAGGCAATAGCTTCTGACCCTCGAAAGTTATGGGGTTTCCTCCCTGCATCAAAACTGCCCCCACTCCTCCTGATGCATCGCACTCCAAGACAAAGGGTTGTGTGAAATTAGGAAGTGCGAGTACCGGACAACTATTCATCACCTGTTTGAGGCACTCAAAATCCTCCTGCACTGTGGTGGTCCAGATGAAGGCCCCCTTCTTGGTCAAGTCCGTAAGGGTTTTTGCTAACTGTGAGAAGCCCTTCACGAACTTCCGATAGTAGGTGCATATGCCCACAAATCCCCGAAACCCCGTCACATTCTTGGGCTCTGGCCAATCTCGGATGGCCCTGATCTTCTCCTTATGCACCCTCACTCCATCAACACTGATGATATGCCCCAAATAGAGCATCTCGATCAGCCCAAAATCACACTTGGACAACTTTGCGTAAAACTGTTGCTCTTCTAGGATATGCAGCATTGCCTCCACATGTTGCAAGTGCTCCTCCCAAGTCCGACTGTAGATCAAGATATCATTGAAGAACACCAGCATGAACTTCCTCAACTGGCCACAAAATATGTGGTTCATGCAAGACTGGAATGTGGCCGGAGCATTGGTTAGCCCAAAGGGCATCACCAGAAACTCAAAGTGCCCATAATGACACCTGAACGCAATCTTATTGACATCTTTGTCCCTCACCTGGATCTGATGGTACCCAGACCGCAGATCGATCTTCGAGAAGAACTTAGCTCCCCTCAACTCATCCATCAAATCGTCAATCCGTGGGATGGGGTAGCAGTTCTTCATGGTATTCTTGTTTAAGGCATTGTAATCAATACACATCCTCAACAATCCATCCTTCTTCTTCACCAGGACTACTGAAGAAACAAAAGGACTAGAATTGGGCCTGATGTGCCCCAATGCTAAGAGCTCATGAATGGCTCTCTTTATCTCATCATTGTAGGCCTTAGGATGCCTATAGGGGGTAGTAATCACTGCTTGCACCCCGTGCTCCAGCTCAATGGTGTGCTCAAATCCTCGGTCAGGTGGCTGGCCTGGTGGTATATCTCCAAATACTACTGGGTACCTGTCAAGAATGTCCGAATCTCTGGATGTGGTGTCTTGGACACACCCCCAGCCTCGGAGATCCTCAACTCTACAGCCCACTCTATATCTCCACACCTCAAATCGGACTCCATCTTATGAATAGAGACTATCTTTGGTGGGTAGAAGTGCATGCCACTCAGCAACACCGGTTTTCCATCCATGTCCAGAAACTCCATCTCCAATATCTTCCAGTCAGTGTTGACTCTGCCAAGGGTGTAGAGCCACTGGATTCCCAACACTATGTTGGTGTCCAAAATGTCAACCACGAAGAATTGGTCAGTCATGGAGTAATTGCCCATGGTCACAGTCAGTGTTGGGACATAACGCGTGCACTGCATGGTCCTGTCTCCTGGCACCAGTACTGAAAATCCCTCGAACCCCTCTATAGCAATGCCCCTCCTCTGCACAATCTGAGCATCAATGAAGTTGTGACTGGATCCACTGTCCACTAACACCGAGACACGTTGCCCCTGCACGGTCCCTCGAATCCTCAGAGTCAAATACTTGGGTACCCCACACAATGATGCGAGGACCCCTCCTGAAGATGCAAACAAAGATCCTCCTGTTGCCTGTGGGGTTGGAGGTGGAGGCCCTCCCTCCTGGGGTGCTGCGTTGTCCTCTCCTCCCATCTCAAAGAATGTCTCCTCATCCCCATCACTGTCTGAGAAGACCTCTATGTAGTGTGCCTTCCCTGCTGCACACTTGTGCCTTGGTGCCCATGGCTCCTGGCAAGTAAAGTAAAGCTTTTTCCTCCGAAGATCCCTCCTGGTCTCATCATCTAGTTGCCCCTATCCCTGGTTACCTCTCGGGGGTGGAGCTCTCATGTCTCTTCCCTTCTGCTGGAACCCCGGTCTATTGGGTAGCATGACGAATGATGTCTGGAAAGTAGTACCTAGGCCTCAGGCGAGATCAGCTGTAGGATCCAGGTGGATCTACAAAATCAAGTATGCTGCAGACGGTAGCATCGAGAAATTTAAAGCCGGGTTTGTGGCTAAGGGGTGTGCTTAGAAGGAAGGAATTGACTATGAAGAAACTTTCGCCCCAGTAGCTAGGTACACCTCTATCAGGTCTGTGATATCCCTTGCTACACAGTTGGGGTGGGAAATTCACCAGATGAACGTCAAGATGGCATTCTTGAACGGGGAAATAGAAGAAGAGGTGTATATAGAACAATTGGAGGGCTTTGAGAGACATGATCAAAAAACTCATGTGTGCAAATTGAAGAAAGCATTATACAGACTGAAGCAAGCTCCTAGAGCCTGGTATGGTCGAATTGACATTTACCTGCAGAAGATGGGATTCGTCAAGAGTGATGCAGATCCCAATCTCTACTATCAAAGAGTAGGGAGTGAGCCCTTGATACTGGTTTTGTATGTAGATGATCTGTTTTTGACGAGATCATCAAGGCTCATCACAAATTGCAAGAAGAATTTGGCTGAAGAATTTGACATGAAGAATCTAGGACGGATGCACTATTTTCTGGGGTTGGAGGTTTGGCAGAAGAACAAGGAGATCTTCCTTGGTCAAGGAAGATACACTACAGAGATTCTAAAGAGATTTCAGATGGATTATTGTAGACCCATGACAACTCCAATGATGACCAACTGGAAGAAAATCGATACGTCCGACAATGATGAGGCTGATCCTATGTTGTATAGACAGATCATAGGGTCATCGATGTATCTGGTAAATACAAGGCCAAACATCTCTTATGCTGTAATTAACCTAAGTCAGTTCATGGTGGAACCGAAGAGGGCACATTGGGTAGTAACCAATCATGTTCTCAGGTACCTTCAAGGAACAGTCGAGCTTGGATTGAAGTACACCTGTAGCAATGATGTCAGGTTGAGTGGTTTCACTGACGCAGGTTGGGCTGGAAGTTCAGTTGATCGGAAGAGTACCAGTGGGTATTGTTTCAGTCTAGTATCAGGAATGACTTCCTGGTGTAGTAGGAAACATAAGTCTGTAGCACTGAGTTCAGCAAAAGAAGAGTATATGGCAGCCAGCACAGCGTCGTACGAAGTCATATGGCTTAAGAAACTGCTAGTGAATCTACTCAAGGAGAAAATGGAAGCGACCAACATATTATGTGATAATCAGAGTTGCATAAAGATCTATGAGAATCCTATGTTTCGTGATAGGTCGAAACATATTGACATCAGGTGTCACTTCATTAGGGACTATGTACAACATGGAGCTGTTCAGTTGTAGTACACTCCAACAGGAGAACAGGTGGCAGACGACCTCACAAAGGCTCTAGGGAAGACAAAGTTTGTCCTCTTCAGAGAGAAGATGGGGATGATGAAGAATCCCTTCCAGTAGCAGGAATGGATAAACTCAGTATTCAGAGGGAGTTGTGGTACAAAGGCAACAGTAATAGTGGCAGAGTCAAAGGCAGCCATACAGGAGGCAGTAGATGAGGGGGCAGAGTCCTGAGATCAGCAGCGCAGAGGGTGCTTCAAAATCAGAGCAACATGCAGCAGGCATATTGTTGGAATACCTTCCTCGCTAAGAGTGAGTGTTGATTTTTGTAGCATTTGGAAGTGTTCCAAGTCTCAAACTTTGTAGGGAGGCTTGGACAACAGCATTCCAAAGAACTCAGAAACAGTTTGTGGAAATTCCACTCGGTTCATGACTTATTCAAATAATTAATTATTTTAATGAAGACCCTAAGTCTAAACTTAGGGAAATGAAATAATTAAAGGGTATTAATATGTCAAAGTGTGAATCTTCTAGAAAACATGGATCAAGTCAAGTTTTAATCTTAGCCATTGATTAATCTTTTAATCTGGGCCGTTGGTTCTCCAACAGGAAGATTATAAAAGAAGGCTTGAGGGTCATTTGGAAAACAAGTCGGGCATACACTCAGTACCCGAAGGAGATCCATTCTGATGTAAAATTCCATTTCAGTGGGAGAGTTGCAGGGCGAGAAGTTTGTAGAAGTAGAAGGAGGAAGGAGTCAGTGGTGATCGATATCAGGGATGGAGAGTAGCAGTGGGTCACTAGAGGCAGCTTGAGGCTGCAGCGCAAAGAACCCACACAAACTCACACAATCCAGCGTTGGGATTGCGAAGTGAATCACGTAGAAAGACGCATGGGCATGCAGGGGTTGTTCGAGGTGTCAGTGAATTGTCCGAGTAAGCTAGAAATTCAGTCTCAAGTGATTCAGAATTTATTTGCCGTTGTATTTCCCTGTAAAGATACCATTTGTTGAAGAATTAATAAAACCCTCATCTGTTGCACCGGTTTTCCCGCATTGGGATTTTCCGGGGACAATTGTCCAAAAATAACTGTGTACATGTGATTGATTCTTGTGCTTATGTTCTCTACTGTTTATTTCTCTGCATATATATTTGTGAATGTTGTAGTAGTATTTATTTCAATATTTGTCAGAATATTTCTGAATAATAACTTATTGAAATAATAAGTAGGAGAAATAAATCTATCACTGCAACGACTTTAAAATTTTCACATTCTTCTCTACTGCGTCCCCCATGCTGTTCTCTTCAACCTCCGGTTCTCTATCCACAAGGTCTGGAGTGATTTCAAGCTCCCTTTCTCTGCTCCTGTATCGCTGTCTTCTGTTAGTAACGTTCTTCTTGTCTTCTGGTGTCATAGAATACGCTGCTCTCCACAAGGTGAGCCAAGTCTATGAGCTTTGATACCACTATAATATTCCTAATGGTAAATTACAGTAATAACAGGCTACAAAGACATTAAGCAAACAACAAAAATAAACACATCATTAAAACACCATTTCAGCCACAAAATACAGCTGAGCCATTTTATTAATATCTGGAAATTGTGTACAATAGAGGTGTTGGAGTGAAGGCACTTGGGCTTGTTGATTTTTGTAGCATTGGAAAGTGTTCCAAGTCTCATATTTTGTGAGGAGGCTTGGACATTAATCGAAGAACTGACCGTTAAGTGGAAATTTTCAGTTCATGTTTTAATAAAATAATTAATTATTTTAATGAGGACCCCCTAAGTCTAACCTTAAGGAAATTATTAAATAATTAAAGGGTATTAATAAAACAGAGTGAGAATCTTCTAGAGAACGAAGATCAAGTCATGTTTTAATCTTAGCCATTGATTAGAGATCTAATCTGGGTCGTTGATTCATCAACGGGAATATTATAAGAGAAGTCTTGAGGGTCATTTGGAAAGCAAGTCGAGCACACACTCAATACCCGAAGGAAATCGATTCTAAAGGAATAGAATTCGATTTCAGAGAGAGAGTTGCAGAGGCAGAAGAAGGAAGGGGAAGTCAACAGAGGTAGGGAAAGGCAAGAGGAGGATGCAGAGGGCCACAGAGGTCAGCGTTGAGCAGCAGCACTCAGTCCCCACGTAGAGTGACACAGAGGGAGATAGGGTGTCTTTTGGGCATCAGAAATTCCCCCAGAGGATTCAAGGAATTTATCTCAGGTGTATTGTAGAAGTCTGCTCATCCATTTCTTGTAAAAGATTTTCCTTGCTGAAGAATAATAAAAACCCTCATCTGTTGCACCAGTTTTCCCGCATTGGGTTTTTCCGGGGACAATTGTCCAAAAATAACTGTGTACATGTGATTGTTTCTATTGTGTTATATGTGTTCTGTTCTATTATCTGCTTAAGATTAAGTGAATAATGCAATGGTGTTTATTTCAGAATTTACTGGAAGAAAATCTGTAAATAAGTTATCATAAATAAGTAGGCGAAATAAACCTATCACTGCAGTAGTATTTCAGTTTGAAAATTTCACATGGTATCAGAGCAAAAGATGAGTAACAGATGAGGAGGTTCTGCAATGGAACAGAGATCCGACAGTGATACAACATCAGCTCGGAAGGGTTCACCAGTTCTCCAGAACACATGGAGGAATAGAGGGATCATCACATTTTAATTCTGGCATCCAGACTAGAAGAAGAATTTGCTTGTGTGTAAAGCATGGCTTCTCCACGGATCTGGTATATTGACAGTGGAGCATCTGTTCACATGACGGGAGTTTGAGAATGCTTCTCAAGCTACCAAAAGGAGTAGATGAATTTTCAAATCACTATGGGAAACAAGGCAAAATGTACCCCTATTGGAAGAGGCACCATAATATTTCAAACAGAAGCTGGCAACAAGCTTCGAGCCACCAACGTACTGCATGTACCAAGATTGGTGATGAATTTACTCTTAGTGTCTCAACTTCAAGCAAGGGTTACAATGTATACTTTATTGGCAACAAAGTTTACGTCAAACACCCAAGTTGGAAAAAGAAGGCACAAATTGGAGTTAGAAGCCATAAACTATACAAGTTACAGCTCGAGTCTCCAATGGCACTGATAGGCAGTACTGATGAAAGAGATTTGAATGAATTATGGCATAGAAGAATGGGGCATCTACATCATGGAGCCTTGAGAATTCTCAAGAAGACTGTCATGGGAGCTCCAGAACTTAGCACCAAGCGAGATGATGTCTGCAGAGGGTGCGTATTAGGGAAGTATGCCAAGGCAGCATATCCGAGAAGCAGCAATAGGGCCAAGAGTGTGTTGGGATTAATACACTCAGACATTTGCGGAACAATGTCCATGAATGCTCTTAGTGGTGCAAAGTATTTTGTCACCTTCATCGATGACAATTCCAGAAAGACATGGATCTACTTTTTGAAGACCAAAGACGAGGTCTTTGAGCGATTCAAACAGTTTAAGGCTCTAGCAGAGAATCTAACAGGAAAGCGGATCAAGACATTGCGATCAGACAATGGTGGAGAGTACATCGACAAGGACATCACAAGGTTTTGTGCAAAGGAAGGCATCAAGAGAGAATGGACTGCTCCATATAATCCGGAGCATAAAGGTGTCACAGAGAGGACGAACAGGACTATTGTCGAAGCTGCGAGGGAAATGTTGTATGATCAATACATGCCCAAATTTCTGTGGGTTGAAGCTTGTAATACAACCATGTATGTGTAGAACAGGGTTCCTCATAACGCATTGGGTAAGGTTACTCCTGAGAGTGTGTTCACTGGTAGAAAGCCTGAAGTAAGCCACTTTAGGATATTTGGCAGTATAGCGTATTTCCATGTACCCGATGAGAAGAGGAAGAAGTTGGATCAAACTGCAGAAAAAGGGTGCCTTTTGGGATATAGCGAGAATGCGAAGGCTTACCGCATCTATATTCTTGAAAGTAGGAAGATAGTAGTAAGATGGGACATGAAGCTCATGGAGGAGAGAGCCTTCAAGAAGTCCCGAGAAATATCTTCAGGTACGCAGTCTGAGGAGGATCCGTTGGTCCAACCACAACGACCTACAGATGATGGTTCTAGTGCCTCTCCAAGGCACAAGGAGCCTAAGGATAGCTTTTCCGAGGAAGTGAAAGAGGGAGAGCAGGTGAATCCACCCACCACCAGTGGAAGGACGAGCAGAGAACTACAACAGACTCTGAGGGATGCAGAGGACTTTTTTGGAGCTCCTAGAAATGAGAAGAGGCAACGCAAGTAGCCAGACAGGTACCAGGCATTGGTAGCAATATAGGTTGGAGAACCCTCTAGTTTTCAAGAGGAAGCTCAACATCAGGTGTGGGTAGATCCTATGGTGGAGTATAGCTCCATCATGACAAATGATGTCTGAGAAGTAGTCCCTAGACCTCCAAACAGATCGGTTGTAGGTTCGAGATGGATCTACAAGATTAAATAAGTTGCCGATAGAAGTATAGAGAAATTAAAAGCTAGATTTGTAGCTAAGGGGTACACACAGAAGGAAGGGATCGACTATGAAGAAACCTTCACACCTGTAGCTCGGTATACTTCAATCAGATTTGTCATATCCCTTGCAGCGCAGATGGGATGGGAAATTCACCAGATGGATGCCAAGACTGCGTTCTTGAATAGGGTGACAGAAGAGGAAGTGTACATAGAACAACCAGAGGGCTTTGAGACGCATGAGCAGAAAACTCGTGTGCAAACTTAAGAAAGCCTTGTACGAACTGAAGCAAGCCCCTAGAGCTTGGTATGGGCGAATTGATAGCTACTTGCAGAAGATGGGATTTGTCAAGACTGACGCAGATCCCAACCTATACTATCTGAGAGTAGGGGATGAGCCTCTAATATTGTTGTTATATGTAGATGATCTGTTTCTGACTGGATCATCTAGGCTCATCAAAGACTGCAAGGAAAATCTGGCTACAGAATTTGACATGAAGGATCTAGGGCGGATGCACTATTTTCTGGGTTTGGAAGTTTGGCAGCAGAAGGGACAAATCTTCCTTTAGCAAGGAAGAAATACTATAGAGATTCTGAAGAGATTTCAGATGGAGGACTGTAGACCCATGGCTACACCAATGATCACAAACTAGAAGAAAATCGACACGTCCGAGGATGATGAGGTTGATCCTACCTGGTATAGGAAGCTCATAGGATCATTGATGTACCTGGTCAACACCAGACCAAATATCTGTTATGCCGTGAAAACCCTAAGTCAGTTCATGGTAGAACCAAGGAGGGCTCACTAGGCAGTGTCCAAACATGTTATGAGATACTAGAAGGGGACAATAGATCTTGGATTGAGGTACACCAAGAGCAATGAAATCCAGTTGAGTGGGTTCACTGACACAGACTGGGCTAGAAGTCTAGTAGATCGGAAGAGTACCAGTGGGTATTGTTTAAATGTCGGATCAGGAACGACTTCCTGGTGCAGTGGAAACATAAATTTGTGGCACTGAGCTCAATGGAGACTGAATATATGGCAGCTAGCATAGCTTCGTATGAGGCCATATGGCTTTGTAAGTTTCTCATGAACTTACTCAAGAAGAGGATGGAACCGACCAGAATTTTGTGTGATAATCAAAGTTGCATCAAGCTCTCTGAAAATCTTGTGTTTCATGTCGGTCAAAGCACATTGACATCAGGTACTACTTCATCAAAGACTATGTCCAACGAGGAGCTATACAATTGAAGTAAATTCCTACAGGGGAACAGGTGGCAGATATCCTCAAGAAAGCTCTGGGTAAGATTAAGTTTGCTTACTTCAGAGAAAAGATGGGGATTGTCAAGAATCCATTCCAGTAGGAGGAATGGATGGGCTCAAAATTCAGAGGGAGTTGCGGTACAGATGAGGCAGTGACAAAGATGGTGTCATGGGCAGCAGTACGAAGGGCATCAACACAGCAGATAAGGGGAAGCAGTCGAGACATCAGCAGCACAGTAGATGCTTCAGGTCAGAGCAGATGCAGTTGGCATTTTGTTTGAACACTTTCCTCGCTAAGAGGGAGTGTTGAATTTTGTAGCATTGGAAAGTGTTCCAAGTCTCATATTTTGTCAGGAGGCTTGGACATCACTATTCCAAAGAACCCAGAAACCGTTTGTGGAAATTCCACTCGGTTCATGTTTTATTAAAATAATTAATTATTTTAATGGGGACCCTAAGTCTAAACTTAAGGAAATTAAATAATTAAAGGGTATTAATAAAACAGAGTGAGAATCTTCTAGAGAACGAAGATCAATTCATGTTTTAATCTTAGCCATTGATTAGAGATCTAATATGGGTCGTTGATTCATCAACGAGAAGATTATAAGAGAAGGCTTGAGGGTCATTTGGAAAGCAAGCTGGGCGCACACTTAGTAGCCGAAGGAAATCGATTCTGAAGGAATAGAATTCGATTTCAGAGGGAGAGTTGCAGAGGCAGAAGAAGGAAGGGGAAGTCAATAGAGGTAGAGAAAGGCAAGAGGAGGACGCAAAGGGCCACAAAGGTCAGCGTTGAGCAGCAGCACTGAGTCTCCACACAGAGTGACGCAGTCCAGCGCAGGGACTGCGCAGAAGATCACGCAGAGTGATGCAGAGGGAGATAGGGTGTCTTCCGGGTGTCAGAAATTCCCCCAGAGGATTCGGGGAATTTATCTCAGGTGTATTCTAGAAGTCTTGTTTATTTCTTGTAAAATATTTTCCTTGCTAAAGAAAAATACAAACCCTCATCTGCTGCACCGGTTTTCCCAGGGACAATCGTCCAAAAATAACTGTGTACATGTGATTGTTTCTATTGAGTTATATGTGTTCTCTTCTATTTTTTGCTTATGGTTAAGTGAATACTGCAGTTGTGTTTATTTCAGAATTTACTGGAAGAAAATCTGTAAATAACTTATCATAAATAAGTAGGCGAAATAAACCTATCACTACAGTAGTATTTCAGTTTGAAAATTTCACAGGGCTTGCTCAAGGCAAGCTGAAGATAGCCTCTGAGTCAAGCCTGAAATATCCCCCTAGAAAGTACATTGCGTGGCTGTAGCACCGCGCTGTCCTTGGCCAGAATGTTGTTGCTACTCCCGAATAAATGTTGCTAGGGCCTCCTACACTGCTCAAAAAAATCTGAGCATTTAACCCCGAACTCTACTCATGAGACCCACAAAAACCCGCGAAGGATTTGTGGAATGGCCAAGCCTAGAAATTGTCCCTCTTGGGCTTGGCTCTCTGCGTTGTTGGATAAATCTGTGCTCCTGGAAATTCTGCTGCATATGGCTCCTAAAATGTGTGCAATATCCCTGTTAAGAAGCTCTCATCCTCCCCACCAAATCCCAGCTCCAAAATCCCTGCACTCCTCAACACCTGGAATGTTTCTCTCCCAACATTGTGCAGTCACTGCATTGCTGCTCCTGTTCTATGTTGTTACTCTCGCTCTGCATTGCTACTCCTACTCTGCGCTGCTACTACTGAATCGAACATGATGAAATTCTCCTTCCTTGGGCAAGCACTTGAAGTCCTCCAAAGCAAAGACTGGCATTTCCGCTCGGAAACACCCGTGTGATCAAAAACACTTGCAGACTTGGCTCTTGCTGAAGCGTGCTATGTCAAAAGACAAAATCGGAGAATAATGAGTGAATGACAAAATGAGGCTACATCATTCCTTTTTGTCCAAGACAGCCCAACCTTCCCTTGGGCACCACCATGAGCTACGCTGCCTCCTCTTGAGCCAATGGCTGCGCTTTCCCACACATGTTGCGCAGTCTTCTGTCATTGGACCCACGCTCCCACTATAGCCGCAATTTTTCTAAAGGCTAGTGTCAATCTTCCTATAGTTCCTGAAGTTATATTTGTGGGTCCCCAAGCCCACATTATTTCCAACCAAAACTTTAGCAAAGCATAAAATGAGCAAAAATTAATATTCTAATTAGTATTTAGCTAATTAGGAATATTACACAAGTGTTCTAAAGACTATTGCATAGTACGAACTTTGTTCATTTCATTGGTATCAGAGTCGTTTGATCCTCTGGCCGCTCAAAACGCTGCACAAAGCCAATCTGATCTAGCCTTTGGCCATCAATTCTTCTTCAACTTCATTGCCATTGTGATCGAAACGTTTCACTACACGATTTTTGGAAATTCTCCATTTTGCCACAAGGACTTTGGCCATTAAAAAAAATGAAAAAAAATTAAAAGAAATAAATTAAAATAGTGATTAAAAAAAAAAAAAAATTATAAAAGAAAAAGTTCAAAAAAGTCACAATATATATATATATATATATATATAATAAATAAATAAAGAAATAAACACTATAGCTGCCATAGAGAGAGGGCAGCCACCCGATCCTCTGGAAACACCACACGCATTTCGAGTTCAAGTTGTCGCTTCCTCCAGCACTGCATCCAGAGCAGGCATTGCAACAATGAATAGATCTCCATTGTACACAACCATCCAACCGCCTTTGTCGCTACTGCTGGAGCAGTCCATCCACTCCCACAGTCGTGCGATTGATACCATGCAATCATTAAAATTTGGTCTGCAATCAAATTAAGTCAGTACAAAACCCTGAGTTGTTCAAAACTACAGTTGTATCATCTGTTGCAACTGCATATAAAAAATAAAAATAAACAGTCACCGCAGTTGGTACTAGTTGCTTGTACATTGATTCCACCATACCTAGAACTGTGATGTTCCGCCTATGTTACAGTAATCACATCCATTTTTGCTCGTTGTCTCTCTCATCTCAAGTGCTCACATTGGTTAAGTCATGTTTGTACAGTCACGTCCATACATTAAAAGGTTATTTCCAAGGTTTTATTAAAAATATTATCAAGGGATTAAAATAAAAAGAGATATTAAAAAATGGAATAAAGGTATATCATTAATATTATATAAATATATTTAAAGGTTCTTTATATATATAAAAGATTGCCAAGAAAACGTATAACATATATCAAGGGAAGGCAAAATTTTAAGAAAAAAATAGGGTACTGGTGGAGCTATATTAACCCTCACTAAAGTGGGGAAAAAAATATATAACTAAGGAAAATAAAAGTTAAAGGAATTCATAAAGATGTTCAAAATCCAACAAATAAAAGGACACTTATTATATTTACTATTTAGAAGAAGTGGGTATCTCCTATGGAGAGTATATAAACTCCTTGATCAAAGTACCAATGACAAAATCATCGACAAATGCACAATGGAGTCAATTGTTGCAAAAAAAATAATGAATTATAAGTTATAACCCACAAATGAAGGAAGAAAAGAAGGGTCTTGTAAACAAGTCTACGTTTTTTACCAAATGTCCATTTTGCAAAACACAATTTGAGTATTCGTAGGATTTTAAAAATCACACAACAAACTGTCTGAAATGTCAGAAATTGTTTACTCTTGAAGAATATCAAGGTAATGCACAGACACAAATTAAAAGATTAAAAGAAGACCTTGCAGAACTTTAGTGAAAAACAAAGCATCAGAAAATAAATATAAAGATCTCGAAGATCAATTTTACAAAGAATCAATAGAAAGTAACAAAGAAATTTGGCATCGAAGAGGCCATAGTTAAAAATTACTTGTGAAGGTTAAGAAGACCAAAGCTACAAAGAAAACATTAGAAAAAAAAAGAATGTCTCGAGAGGAAATTCAATGAGAATCTATTGGACAAGGAAGAAGAAAATTTGCACTTAAAAACCCTTAATCAAACGTTATTAGAACAAATCAAAGAATTAAAAAATGAAAAGCTTGAACGTCAAAACTCTAAAAATAAGGTTGATGAATAAAAAAATAAAGAACTCATACATCTCAGAAATCACAATCAAAATCTACTCACTCAAATTAAGAAACTTAATGATGATAATAAATCACTGAGAAAAAATAAGAAGAACTTATCATGAAAGAAGTGTCAAAGCCTTTAGTCCAAGTTGAAGATAATGGAATGAATACCCATCCAGTAATATCACAACTCAAGAAGATAACCAACTAGATGAAGTAAAAACATATTCATATGTTGCAGTTCAAATGATGAAATCTCCAAGTGAAGTTTCTGTAACCATCTCAACAACAATATTACTTAAGTAAATTAGAAAGCTATCACACACATGATAAGGAAAAATGAAACCACAATAACTCCTTATTGACATCTGAATCACAAGAGAAGACAACTTAATCAGTGTGCATATTTGTATCACTCAAAACAAAAACAACAAACTTATGTTCCGAAGACTACTAATGTCAGTGTAATTCAGTCTTATGATAACAATTCACACGAAGTATCCAGTAACCGCAAGATTCCACAAAATATTGATTTAGAATGGTCAGATCCCTTCTCAGTTCGACAGTTTTATTTATCACATAGAGGATCTTATTATCTTGTATCAACAAAGATGACAAATCAAAGAATTCTGGAAGATGCAAATAGATTACAAAGACATATAAATAAATGACACGTCTTGTCAACAATAAGCTTTGAGGGAAAATCTTTTTGAAGAGGAAGACAATGTTATGAATAATTAATATATGTGAAAATTTATGAATGTTGCTTTATGCAGAAATTCTACTGTTAGATCTGGTTATACTTCTCCTACTTAAACAAGTTATTAATGCTGAAATATTTAGATTAACATTGAAGTAAACGCATAACAGACTTTCACCGATTCAGATCTAAAATAGAAATGCATGCACACATAGACAAAGTGACACAAAATTTTCTGGACAATTATCCCCGGAAAAACCCAATGCGGGAAAACCGGTCTTCTGGCTGCTAGAGGGTTTATATTATTAAGTAGTTTTTGAATACATCAACTCTAGGCACCCTACTGGTTAACTCGACAGAGAAAAAGATAGATCTGCAGCTAACTTGTTGTTCTAGGACCAAAACACTGACTGATCCACACCCTCAAACGAGACTTACAAGACTCAGCCAATTTCTGTACCTAGAAACACCAGCACTACCCCTGAAGCCCCTGCGTCGACTCTGTCAGCCTCTGTGTGCCTTTGCGCTGGCCTGGAGAGGGTTGCCTAACCCCAGAATGGGTGACACAGACCCTACGCTGCCCTAGAAGGGTCTCTGCCTAACCCTGGAAGGTCCCCTGCTACCCAGCGCTGCCCTAGAAGGGCCTACGTAGCACCTGCGTAGCTGAAGCTACTCTCTGCATTGCGCAACTGCTATTGTTGCTTCTGTTCTCTGCACTGCCTCTAGTTGTTGCTCTCTGCCTCTTGTTGATTCTTGGCACTGGGATCAGACCATCCCCTTTGCCAATAATACCCCTCTCTGCAGCTGAAACACTTCTGAAAATCCTTAGCAAACCTACACTGGAATTCCAGCTTAGTCTCAGTGCTCTGTCTCTGTGTGTGTCCTCCAACTGACCCCAAACATTTCCTTTATACTTTCTCTCGTTGGGAAACCAACGACCATGATCTAATCTTGAATCGATGGCTCAAATTAAAAGAAAGCTTGATCTGTGTGACTTGAGTTATTTTCATCACCTGTTTTAATTAATTACCTTTAATATTTTAATTTTCCTAAGTTAGACTTAGGGTCCTTAATTAAAAATATAAATTAATTAATTGTCTCCCAAACTGGATGGAATTTCCCAAATCCCTTTCTGGGTCTTGGAGATCTAATGTACTCTAGTCCCTCCACAAATTTTGGGAGCTAAAGCACATCCGATGCTACCTCAACACTCAAGAAAACTAAACACTCCCTCTTAGCAAGGAATGTGCTCTACTACAACTCTACTTCACCCTGAAGCTCTGCACTGATCTCTAGTGTGGGTCTCTGCACTAATGGTAGACCTACTGCCCTTCATCACTGTGTTGTTGCTTCCATTCTGTAATGCTGCCCATGATGCTGCCACTGCCACTGCTACATCTGTACTTGCAGCTCCCTCTCAATCTGTTGCATTGTGCTGCAAACTGTTGCACTGCATCTTTAGTTGCTGAGAGAAGCAACTGAAACTCCTACCCAATCTTTGACAGACAAGTTAGTTGGGCTACATCTTCATCACTAAAGCTCCATAGGCTACTGATCTTTGCTGACATCTGGAGACAGCTATACAGCTATAGCTCTGTACTGCGTAAGCAGACCTGCACTACGTTGCTGAAGTCACATCAGCCCCTGCACTGAAATCTCCCACGTTGTTGTTGTGCTGCGCTGTCCTCCTGAAGCCTCTAAGCTGCTGCAGCTCTGCTCTATGCTGATGAAGTCACATCAGCCCCTACGTTGCTGCTGCTGCCTCTGCTCTGCGCTGCTCCCTTCAGCCTTTAGCTCCGCCTCTGCTCCATCCATGATTCTCTGCACCCACTGCTCTACTTGTCTCACTACTGTCTTAGGGCTCCCATAGCTCGGATGTGATCTAAGCGATGAGTTGCTCAAGGATCCCGCCACCACTTTGTAGTTGCTTCTACAGATCCATGTCGCCATTCTTTCGTGGTTCATGAGCGCTCATGGTTGCATCATCTTCTGACCCATCGTCCGCCACAATAGCCTTGGAAGTAGAAGCTTCCTTGTCCTTCTTCTTCTTAGGACAATTGCTGGCGAAATGTCTTAGTTTGTCGCACTAGAAACACTTGATCTTGGATAGATCACGCTTTTTCTTCCCTTGCTGCCTCTTTGATGCCAAGGCTGCATCTTCTTCCTCTTCCTTCTTCACCTTACTTGACCCCAAGCTGTACTGCCTCTTGGTGAATCGGCGGAGTTCTTCTTGACGAAGGATTGCCCACATATTGTCCCAGTCGGGAAGGTCCGCTCTGCCCAAGACACTTTGGACAAAGGTTTCCCACTCTTTTGTGACCGCATTGAGTGCAATCCTTACCATCACATCATCCTCTACCTTTTCTCCCATGGTAGACAACTGATCTCTGATCGACTGTAGTCTGAAAAGGAAGGGCTCTATTTCTTCTCCCTTGGTCATCATGAATGACTGCAACTGATTCTCTAGAAGCATTCTCCTCTGGACGGACTTCCCTTCATATAGGGCTGTTAAGGCTTTCCACATCTCATCAGCTGTTTTCTTTTCAGCTATGTGTGAAACTATATGATCCTTAACCCCATCCATTATGAAATGTTTGGCATGTGCCACAACTTCCTCATGCTTCTTCAGGAGATCCACAGTGGACGACGTGGCCAGGACTTTTTCTGCATGGTCTCTTAGACCATATGCCTCCATGACTACCAGGATTCTAGCCTTCCAGATTGCAAAGTTGGATAGGCCATCCAACCTATCATGATTACATAGTCTGTGACGTGCCATTTGCTCAAATCTACTTTGTCGGAACAAATCTTCCTCTCCCCACTTCTCTAATGAAGCTCAGATCTAGGGTCCTTGGCGAAAAGGCACCCTCTGCTCCCTCTGACAACTGATTTCCTCTCTTGGGAATCCGCTAAATCAACAACGAAACAACTCTCTTCGATCCACAGATCGATCTACAGATTTCTTTGGCTAGAAACCATCTGAGAAGCTTATCTCCTCCCGCTCTTTGTCACCTAGTGCTTAGGCTAAATTCTGAATCTTCAGAAATTTAACCCCACCAGCAACTTTTGAAGTTCTGCAGCACTTTTCTGGCACTTCTGAATTAGCACGGCTTCAGATCTGCGTCACCCTAGCTAGCCTCTGATTGAGCAGATAGTCCCAGCTCTGTCTCTGCACTGCCTCTGCGCAGTAAGTACGTGGGCCTGCGTGGAGACTGCGTAGGACTGCATCACTCTAGCCTTTGCATGGCTCTGCTCCCTCTGTTGTTGCGCTATCCTTTCGGATTTGGCTTTATGTGGCTGCTGCTGCTCTCTCTACTGCTTTCTGCAGCAAGATTCTTCAGTCTTCTGCTGGTGACCCTGCTAGAACTGCAATCGCTCCGATACCATGTGAAAATTTCTGATTTTGCTTTATGCAAAAATTCTACTGTTAGATCTGGTTATACTTCTCCTGCTTAAACAAGTTATTAACGCTGAAATATTCAGATTAACATTGAAGTAAACACATAACAGAATTTCACCGATTCAGATCTAAAACATAAATACATGCACACATAGACAAAGTGACACAAGATTTTCTGGACAATTGTCCCCAGAAAAACCCAATGCGGGAAAACCGGTCTTCTGGCTGCTGGAGGGTTTATATTATTAAGTAGTTTCTGAATACAACAAATCTGCGCTCCTTACTGGTTAACCCAAGAGAGAAAAAGATAGATCTACAGCTAACCTGTTGTTCTGAGACCAAAACACTGACTGATCCACACCCTCAAATGGGATTTACAAGACTCAACCAATTTCTGGCCCTAGAAACCCCAGCGCTGCCCCTGAAGCCCCTGCATCAACCCTGTCAGCCTCTATGTGCCTCTGCACTGGCCTGGAGAGGGTTGCGTAACCCCAGAATGGGTGACGCAGATCCTATGCTTCCCTAGAAGGGTCTCTGCATAACCCTGGACGGTCCCTTGCTGCCTAGCGCTGCCCTAGGAGGGCCTGCATAGCACATGCATAGATGAAGCTTCTCTCTGCGCTACGTAACTGTTGTTGCTGCTACTTCTGGTTCTCTGTGCTGCCTCTAGTTGTTGCTCTTTGCCTCTTGCTGATTCTTGGCATTAGGATTAGACCATCCCCTTTGCCAATACTACCCCTCTCTGCAGCGGAAATACTTCTAGAAATTCTTGGCAAACCCGCCCTAGAATTCCAGCTTAGTCTCAGTGCTCTGCCTCTGTGTGTGTCCTCCAACTGACCCCAAGCATTTCCTTTATACTTTCTCGTTGGGAAACCAACAACCATGATCTAATCTTGAATCAATGGCTCAGATTTAAAAGAAAAGCTTGATCTGTATGACTTGAGTTATTTCCATCACATGTTTTAATTAATTACCTTTAATATTTTAATTTTCCTAAGTTAGACTTAGGGTCCTTAATTAAAAATATTAATTAATTAATTATCTCCCAAAGTGGATGGAATTTCCCAAATCCCTTTCTGGGTCTTGGAGATCTGATGTACTCTAGTCCCTCCACAAATTTTGGGAGCTAGAGCACATCCAATGCTACTCCAACACTCAAGAAAACTCAACAATATATATATATATATATATATATATATATATATATATATATTGTGATTAACTAACCAGTGATTAGTATAAAAGACACATGTCTTTAAGGACATGACCATTCATGACGGAGCACCTGCCTAGGTATAATAATTTCATATCTCATATCAATTCTTTTATACAATATTCAATATATATGTTTCTTATCCTCAATGGATGTATTCGTGTTCCAAGTGTTCTGAAGATTACTGCATAGTACAAACTTTTTTCGTTACAAAAACCTACTTTTTGAGTGAAATTTAAGCATTCAAAAAACCCTTTAAACAATCAAATACTCTTTGTTAAGATATTAACTCATAACAATACAAAATGGTTACCAGGACCACCTTTATGGGTTTGGCTTATATGGTATGGTCAAGTTTATTGTTTTGAGGCTATGTTGGACTTGCAAAATTGTGTAATTACTTCACAATGGCCCAAACATATAAATAAATAAGTTGTTGCATCTATTACTTTTTATAATGAGGATGTAGAATCCACCAATCTCAAAGGGGGTGTTGAGATTTGCATTATTTTAAAATGGCTTTGTCAATGACTTCGAGATAAAGATAAGATGGTTATATCAATTTCTAGTGAATGACCACAAGGGTAAGTCAATTGTAGAGAATCACTATGTTATTGATCTTAAGGTCTCCAAATGTTGCAACCAACCTTGATACCTATTACCAACTAAAAAATGGTAACATCATGGGAGAAAACAATTCTCCTTCTTTGGACAACCATCTAGCCAACAACCTTACATTTGCTCAGTACATAATGATATGCCATATTCCTTCGCCATTTCCACTAGTCAAGCACCTCAAACCATTTTGTATTTCTCTTGAAGGAAGGTGGGTCACCATTTGATAAATACTTTCACCCTTTCGCAATCATGTGTTTCTACTTCATTTTTTGGGCTTTCTAACATGGATGTAATATTCTCAATTAGCAACAACTAATTGGCAATATTAATTTTTCCCAGTTTTGCTTTTCTAATGTTAATCAGTTAATAAAAGGGGTGATGGGACCCATAACCCACACTTACGAAATAATGACTCCCTAAAGTCACTTAGGCAAATATTAGTTGATAGCGTGGGACCTAGGAGAGCCAAGTGATAGTGTGAGGGAAGAGGCGGCATGGGACAACGTGGGCCCATGACAGCGCAGTGGCAAGGACAACATGGTCAAGGAGGGACGGCGCAGTTAAGTGGGGCCCGGGTGAGAGCAAGGCTCTCAAGCATAAAAGGGAGAGGAGGCTCACCATTCAGTCATTCTATTATGCATCTTATGATTTCTGTCTTTTGACATTGAGCACGCTTTTGTTGTTGAGCGAAGTCTGCAAGTGTTGTTCAGCACACGGGTGTCTTCGAGCGGAGATCCCAACCTGAGCCTCGAGGGACTTCGAGTGCCGCTCAGGTGAGGAGATCCACCATCGTTTTTCAGGGGAGAGCACAAGTACCTTCAGCCGGGATCACGCAGTTACTTGGACAACGCAGTCTCTCTCAGGGATTACGCAATTTGTAGAGGAGGCAGCACCGGGAATGAGGGGATATCAGGGATTTCAGCCCGAGGGTAATGTGAAGGTATCAACCCTTCACAATTCATCAATTTGCAGTAGGAGGAGGCCATCACTTGCAGGATTATCATTCAGGGCCAACGTACTCACTGAGAGTGCCTTATTTTCCAAGGGAGGTGAAATTCCGAGGTCAACCATTCCGTGATTCCTTCCTGGGTTTTTCCGGGTTATTGGAGGAGAGCTCACCTCCAAAGTTTCACAATTTTATTGAGCGAAACAACCCCCAAGAAGCTGACTCCATTCCGGCCAGTGGCAACAACAACAACATCTGGAATTCGCAATCCTTGACGAACGGCCATTCATTGAGGATTACGAAATGTTCACGACACGTAAGCAAGCCAAGGTACCATCGTTACGATCAACATGCCCTGTTGTTATCTTTCAGTTTATAATAAAATGGCTCAGTGTTTCTCCATATTTGCAATATTTTTATGATGTCTCTTGTTTATGTTGCTTTATATTACTGTCTATTTCCTATTCGGAATATTACAGTGGTATCAGAGCTCATAGACTTGGCTCAGCCTATGGAGAAAATCAGTTTATGACACCAACAGGAAAACCATATATCACTTACCGGGGAAGGAAGTAAAGGACCAAGAGCAGAGGCTTGAGACCACTTTTGGTGAAGGGGACTGCGTTCCAGTAGTGGACGCAAAGGAGGAAGAACAAATGGCAAAGGAGAAAGATGAAGGGAAGGAGTTCGGGCAACTCCTCCAAAAATATATGCAGGAGATTTCGAGGAGGATCGAAGAGTGGGGCAGAAGTTTACCGCAGATCAGAGACAGCGTGAAACCCCAAGGGATTTTCACATCAGAGAAGGGTCTGGTACTTCCCACCATTTACAGGAGCAGCTCACAGCGCAACAGGTTGTATCACTCACTCCCCCACATTCTACGATGCCCACATTTCTGACTACAGGCACCGGGACGGGAGGACCTCAGGAGCCGAGGCCAGTTCATATGGGGGATTATTTTGCAGAGTATCAGTCCTATGGGCGAGAGTTTGGTGAAGCTCTCACCTTCCATGATTTTTGTCAGCTCAAGAAGGACAGCCGACACCCCAACCAAAACACAGGGGGTAGATACACATAGGACGGGGACGTGCATCGTACCGTGGGCAGGTTTTTCTTGCCAACATTTGACGGGTCCTCAAAATGTTCAGCGAACGCTTGGGCGGAGAAGCTGGACATTTATTTCCAGCTCAATCAAATAGCTGAGGGAGAGGCCAACAACTGGTGGTTCCACGGGATGGCCACGCTAGGTCACTCAGTAGTGACAGCGTATGCAGAGTTTACACGGAAATTGGTGGAGCGGTTTGACCAGATGGATCAGGAAGAGCATTTTGTTGAGCTGACCAAGCTCAAGCAGACTAGGAACCCGGAAACCTACATTTCCAAGTTCCTGAGGCTTTTGATGATGGTGCCCGACTTGTCCTCGGCTAGGAGGATTTACATGTTTATTGACTGGTTGGCAGAACCGTTGGGTCGACTAGTCAGATCCACGAGGCCTGCTACACTTCAGGATGCAGTCGGGAGGACCAGGGATTTGCAGGATTCTCTGCCCAGGACCAGAGCTCCTTTTCCCCAGAGACCGACATTTCAGTCGAAGGGGAAGGAAACGAGAGTTCCACCTCCGAGGGGGAACCAAGGTTGGGGGCCTTTGGATGATGATACCCAAAGAGACTTGAGACGAAGGAAGCTATGCTTCACATGCCAGGAGCCATGGGCACTGGGACATCGAGGGGCAAAGTTTGCACCCACAGGGGGAGTCCTTGCTTCTTTGCGAGGGGTTCCGACGTATTTGACACTACGTGTTCGGGGCACCGTTCAGGGACAACGTGTTTCAGTTCTAGTTGACAGTGGGGCCACTCATAACTTTGTTGATGCCTAGTTGGTAGAGAGGAAGGGCATACCGACAGAGAGCTTTGATAGTTTCTCAGTACTAGTACCGGGTGCTAGGACTATGTAGTGTGCTAGATATGTGCCGACATTGGCAGTGACCATGGGGACTTACACTATGACAGATCATTTCTTTGTGGTCGACATTCTAGACACCAATGTGGTGCAGTGCAGTGGTTGATCACGTTGGGGAAGGTCACCATAGACTGGGAGACTCTGGAGATGGAGTGGACGGACAAGAAGAGCGGTAAGCATGTAATGATCTGAGGCATGCACACTTATCCTCCGCAGACAGTTTCAGCACACCAGATGGAGGCAGACTTCCGGAAGGGAGACATAGAGTGGGCAATGGAGCTGCGTATTTCAGAGGCAAGAGCTACAGGACAGGCAGTTCACCCAGATGTGCAGTCGATCTTGGACATATATGCTATGGTTTTTGGGGATATACCTCCAGGACAGCCACCGGATCGGGGGTTTGAGCACACCATTGCGCTTGAGCAGGGTATTCAGGCTGTGATCACCACACCCTATAGGCACCCCAAAGCCTACAGGGATGAGATTGAGAGAGCCATTCATGAGCTCTTAGTGTTGGGACACATCCGGCCCAACACTAGCCCTTTTGCTTCTTCTGTTGTATTGGTGAAGAAGAAGGATGGCACACTGAGGATGTGCATCAATTATCGGGCTCTCAACAAGAAAACAATGAAGAATAGATACCCGATTTCGTGGATTGATGAGTTGATGGATGAGCTGAGGGGATCGAAATTCTTCTCCAAGATTGATTTGAGGTCGAGCTACCATCAGATCCGAGTGAGGGACTAGGATGTCCCCAAGACGACCTTCAGATGTCACTACGGCCATTTTGAGTTTTTGGCGATGCCCTTCGGGCTAACCAATGCACCGACCACTTTCCAATCCTGTACGAATCACATCTTCCATGGTCAGTTGAGGAAGTCCATGTTGGTATTCTTCGATGATATCCTTGTATACAACCGGACATGGGAGGAGCACCTACAGCACATTGAGGATGTATTGCGTATTTTGGAGGAGCAACATTTTTATGCCAAGCTCTCCAAATGCGAGTTTGGGCTGACAGAGATGCTCTATTTGGGGCATATCATTGGTGTGGACGGAGTGAGAGTCCACGAGGAGAAGATCCGGGCCATTCGGGAATGGCCGGAATGGAAGAACGTGACAGAGCTCCGGGGGTTTGTAGGCATCTGCACCTACTACCAAAAGTTCGTCAAGGGGTTTTCCCAACTTGTTGCACCACTCACAGATCTTACTAAAGAGGGGGCATTTAGTTGGATGGACATAGTGCAGAGGACCTTTGACAGGCTCAAGGAGGTGATGAGCAGCTGCCCAGTATTGGTTTTGTCGGATTTCACACAGCCCTTCGTCTTGGAGTGTGATGCCTCAAGAGAGGAAGTGAGCGCGATTTTGATGCAGGGAGGCCATCCCATAGCTTTCGAGAGCAGGAATCTATTGCCGCATGAGAGGTTGTATCCTATATACGACAAGGAGATGCTGGCTATCATGCATGCACTGGTCAAGTTCCGGCAGTACTTGGTGGGCAACAGGTTTCGAGTGAGGACTGACCACAACAGCCTTCAGTTTTTTCTAGAGCAAAAGCAGTTGCAGGAGAGGCAGCAGAAGTGGGTCAGCAAGATCCAGGCTTATGGATTTGACATTGAGTATGTCAAAGGGAAGAACAACGTGGTGGCCGATGCTCTATCCCACAGACTGGCATCATTGTCTTTGATGAGCATAGACACGGACTAGAGGGCTCAGTTGCTAGTGGAGTACTCCGAGGACCGTTTTGCCTGTGAGGTACTGGATGGTCGGATCACAGATGATAGGTACAGGGTGATGGATGAGGTTATATACTTCAGGGACCGGATCTTCTTGACTGGGAGCTCTCAACTCAAGGAGAAGATATTGCGTGCCTCCCATGACTCACCATTATCTGGCCATCAGGGAGAGGTTCTCTTGGAGAGGCCTCAAGGAGGACGTACTCCGGCATGTCAGGGAGTGCGAAGTATGTCAGAGGAACAAGGGGGAGATTGTAGAAATTTCTGAATCTTAATTCTTATGCAGAAATTATTACTGTTAATCCAATTAAGCTCCTCCTACTTATATAAGTTATCAACTGAATAAATTCAAATTAACATCGAAGCAAAGCACATAACAACTCTTTACCGATTCAGATCTAGAATGAGCACATGCACACATTGACAAAGTGACAGTCATTTCTAGACAAACTGTCCCTGGAAAAACCCAATGTGGGAAAACAGGTCTTTGGCTGTTGGAGGGTTCCATTATTAAGAATATTTCTGAATATACAACTTTGGGTTCCAGATCTGGAAAACCCTACAGAGAAATCTCTAGATCTACAACTCCTGGCTGATTTATGACCAAAAATATTGACTGATCCACACCCTCAAACGGGATTTACAGAACTCAATCGAATCCAGGCCTAGAAACCCCAGCGCTGCCCCTGAAATGCACTGCGTCAGCCTCTGAAGCCCCTGAAAGCCTCTGCGTCAGCCTTGGATGGCCTCCAAACCCTCAGCGCTGCTCCTGGAAGGGACTGCGTTACCCCAGAATGGGTGACGCAATCACTGCGCTACCCCTAAGGGTCTTTGCGCGACCCCTGAAGGGTTTTCTGAAAATGAAGCTGTCCCTGCTGTTGCTGCCTTCCTTTGCATTGTCCTTGAGCTGATCTCTTCTCTGCCTCTTGTGTATTCTAGACCCTGGGATCAGATCATCCCCTTGGTCCAAATTCCCCTCTCTGCAACTGAAACACTTCTAAGTATTCTTAGCAACCCCGCCCTAGAATCTCAGCTTAGCTTCAGTGCTCTGCCTCTGTGTGTGTTTATAAATGACCCCAAGCCTTTCCTTTATACTTTTCTCGTTGACAAATCAATGGCCATGATCAGATCTTTAATCAATGGCTAAGATTAAAAGAAAGCTTGATCCGTATGACTTAAGACAATTTCATCACATGTTTAATTAAATTTACTTTAATTATTTTATTTTCCTAAGTTTTAACTTAGGAAATACATTAAAATAATTAATTAACTTAATATCTCCTAAACCAGATGAAATTTCCCAAATCCATTTCTAGGTCTTGTAGTTCAGGTGAACTCTAGTCCTTCCTCAAAATTTGGGACCTAGAGCACAACTGATACTACTCCAAATACACAATCTCAACAGAGATGAGCCACCCAGCAGGACTACTACAGTCACTTCCCATTCCGGAGGGGAAATGGGAAAGCATTTCGATGGACTTCACCACTGGGTTTCCCACGGTGCAGGGCAAGGATTGCATCTTTGTGGTCGTTGATCGACTGACAAAGTATGCTCACTTCTTCGCTATATCAGCACGGTACACAGCGACACAAGTAGCGAAGCTCTTCTTCAGGGATATTTCAGATTGCATGGTCTTCCGAAGACCACTGTCAGTGACCAGGACAGTCGTTTCATGGGAGGCTTTTGGCAGGAGCTCTTTCGTTTGGTGGGTACAAAGTTGACTCCGAGCACCATTTATCACCCTCAGATGGACGGGCAGACAGAGATAGTGAACAAGTGGCTGAAAGGCTACTTGCGAAACTATGTCATAGGGCAGCAGAAGGCATGGCTACGTTGGCTGCACTTGGGATAATACTGTTACAACACCACTTTTCACATGTCTATCGGTATGTCTCTGTTTTATGCTTTATATGGATAACATGCTCTGACTTTTGCTGATGTGATATTTAGAGCTAGCAAGGCCCCCAGGGCCAACGACTAGATCCAAGAGAGTCAGGATATACTCTGGGCTCTTAAGGATAACTTAGCTACAACACAGAACCAGCAGAAGCTGTATGCCGATAAGGGACGGGTGAAGAGGCAGTTTGAGGTAGGGGACTTGGTCTACCTACGACTTCAGCCATACCGGCAGTCCACGCTGAAGCAGAAGGGGGCCAAGAAGCTCAAGCCCTGCTTCTATGGACCTTACATGGTGACCCGCAGGATTAGGGAGGTTGCATATGAGTTGGAGCTACCCACAAGTAGTCGGATCCACAACATCTTCCACGTATCATGCCTGAAAAAGGAATTGGGGCAGCAGGTGACTGCAACAGAGGAGCTTCCGCCTACAAAGGATGAGGGGCATTTGGTGTTGTAGCCAAAAGACATCATAGACACCAAGGAGATACAACTACGGAGCAGGACAATTAGAGAGTACTTGGTGAGGTGGAGGAACTTGTCAGATGAGGATGCCACTTGGGAGAGTGAGAACATTTTGCAGCATCTGTCCTTGCAGTTGCTTGAGGACAAGCAACGCTTTGGCGGGGAGGACTGTAATATTCCCAATTAGCAGCAGCTAATTGGCAATATTAATTTTTCCCAGTTTTGATTTTCTAATGTTAATCAGTTAATAAAAGGGGTGATGGGACCCATAACCCACACTTAGGAAATAATGACTCCCTAAAGTCACTTAGGCAAATATTAGTTGACAGTGCGGGGCCCAGGAGAGCCAAGTCACAACGTGAGGGAAGAGGCAACGTGGGACAGCGTGGGCCCATGACAACACAGTGGCAGGGACAACGTGGTCAAGGAGGGACAACGTAGTTGAGTGGGGCCCATGTGAGAGCAAGGCCCTCAAGCATAAAAGGGAGAGGCTCACCATTCAGTCATTCTATCATGCATCTTATGATTTATTTCTTTTGACATTGAGCACGCTTTTGCTGTTGAGCGAACTCTGCAAGTGCTGTTCAGCGCACGGGTGTCTCTGAGCAGAGATCCCAACCTCAGCCTCGGGGGACTTCAAGTGCCCGCTCAGGTGAGGAGATCCACCATCGTTTTTCAGGGGAGAGCACATAGTACCTTTGGCCGGGATCACGCAGTTACTTGGACAACGCAGTCTCTCTCAAGGATTACGCAGTTTGTAGAGAAGGCAACACCGAGAGTGAGGGGATATCAAGGATTTTAGCCCGAGGGTATTGTGAAGGGATCAACCCTTCACAAATCATCATTTTGCAGTAGGAGGAGACCATCACTTGCAGGATTATCATTTAGGGCCAGCATACTCACTGGGAGTGCATTATTTTCCAAGGGAGGTCAAATTTCAGGTTCAGCCATTCCGTGATTCCTTCCTGGGTTTTTCTGGGTTATTGGAGGAGAGCCCATCTCCAAAGTTTCACAATTTTCTGAGCAGGGGAACAGCTCCATTCCAACAATAGCAGTAGTCCGACAGCAACAACAGCAACATCTGGAGATTACGCAGTCCTTGAGAGAGCAGCCATTCATTGAGGGATTATGAGAGTATTTCCAACTTGCCTTGAGCAAGCCAAGGTGCCATCATTCTGATCACCTTTGTACCTATTGTTATCTTTTAGTTTAAAATAAAATGGCTCAATGTTTCTCCATATTTGCAGTGTTTTTATGATGTCTCTCTATTTTTTGTAGTTACTTGTTTATGTTGCTTTATATTACTGTCTATTTCCTATTCGGAATATTACAATGGATTAAAGGGTGATCTAGATGATTGATCAATCTTGATTATAAACTTGTTCTCTCACCTTACTAGCAAGGTTAATTTTTGACCCTAGTCTAGTGGAACCTCCTCTGAGGCCTTAGGGTTATAGGAGGGTAACTCCTTGGGAGACTTGGATTGATGTTTCATGTTCATAACATTCCCATACTTAACACCTTCCACCATTCCCCGGATTTCATATCCATCCTTTGGGTTTGTTGTAATTGGTTCGTTGGGTTGGGACACTCGTATCCTCACCCTTGAGTCTAGGTTGGAAACTTTTCCTTGGAGGTTGATGCAACTAAAAGAAAGGAAAGATCATAAAATGACCACAATAAAAGAGAGAAAATTAAAACACAAAAGATAGTTGAGACATTAATTAGCACGTGGGAAAAAGCCTAGCATGAGCTCTACCCCCCTCATTAGCCACTACTTGGTTCCTGAACACTTGATGCTCCATCACATAAAAAAGGAACCCTTGCATATCCCAACCCTGATGAGCAAGAAATTGACACATCATTAAGTGGTAGATAAATGCTAAATCATTAAAAACAAGCTTGGACACTTAAGTTGTGCTCCTTATCAAAGCATTATCAAAAAGAAGTAAAAGGCGCACCAAAGGGGCGGAAACGGTAGGTTGACCAAAAGGGATAAGTCATGCCTCCATGATTTCTCCCTCCTTACATCTATACACTCAATCCCTTAGGGTTATAGGAGGGGAACTCCTTGGGAGACTTGGATTGATGTTTCGTGTTCGTAACTTTCCCATACTTACCACCTTCCACCATTCCCCAAATTTCATACCCATCCTTTGGGTTTGTTGTAATTGGTTCATTGTGATTGGCACACTCATATCCTCACCCTTGACTCTAGGTTGGAAACTCTTCCTGGGAGGTTGATGCAACTAAAAGAAAGGAAAGATCATAAAATGGCCACAATGAAAGAGAAAGAAAATTAAAACGCAAAAGATAATTGAGAGATTCATTAGCACGTGGGAAAAGGCCTAGCATGAGCTCTATGTTGAGATTTTGTGTATTTGGGGTAGCATCAGTTGTGCTCTAAATCCAAACTTTGTAGAGGGACTAGAGTACACTTGATCTACAAAACCCATAAATGGATTTGGGAAATTTCATCTGGTTTAGGAGATATTAAATTAATTAATTATTTTAAGTGTATTTCCTAAGTCAAAACTTAGGGAACTTAAATAATTAAAGTGAATTTAATTAAACATGTGATGAAATTGTCTTAAGTCACACGCATCAAGATTTCTTTTAATCTTAACCATTGATTCAAGATCTGATCATGGTTGTTGATTTGTCAACAACAAAGGTATAAAGGAAAGGCTTGGGGTCATTTGTAAAGACACACAGAGGCAGAGCACTAAAGCTAAGTTGAGATTCCAGGGCAGGGTTTGCTAAGAATACTCAGAAGTGTTTCAGCTGCAAAGAGGGGAATTTAGGCCAAGGGGATGATTTGATCCCAGGATCTAGAATACACAAGAGGCAGAGATCAACTCAACGACAGCGCAAAAGAAGGCAGCAGCAAGGACAGTGCAGTTCCTCCAAGGACAGCGTGATTTTCAACAGGAAACCCTCTAGGGTTACACAAAGACCCTTCAGGGGCTGGGTAGTGACTGCGTCACCCAATCTGGGGTAACGCAATCCCTTCCAGAGCAGTGCTGAGAGTTTGGAGGACTTCAGAGGCTGACGCAGAGCCTTTCAGGGACAGCTCTAGGGTTTCTAAGCCCTAATCTTGGCTGAGATCTGTAAATCCCGTTTGAGGGTGTGGATCAATCATTATTTTGGCCCTAGATCAGCCAGTGAGCTGTAGATCTAGTATTTTCTCTGTCAGGTTGTCCAGATCTGGAACCCAGATTTGTGTATTCAGAAATATTCTTAATAATAGAACCCTCTAGCAGCCAGAGACTGGTTTTCCCACATTGGGTTTTTCCGGGAACTATTTGTCTAGAAATAACTGTGTCACTTTTTCAATGTGTGCATGTGCTTATTCTAGATCTGAATTGGTAGAGATCTGTTATGTGTTTTGCTTCGATGTTAACTTGAATTTATTCAGTTAATAACTTATCTAAGTAGGAGGAGCTTAACCGGATTAACAGTAATAATTTCTGCATAAGATATAAGATTCAGAAATTTCGACATGGTATCAAAGCAATTGCAGATCTAGGAGGGTCACCAGCAGGAGACTCTGAAAGATCTAGCTGCAGAAAATAGCTGGAAAAGCAGCAAAAACGCAGATTTGAAGAGACAACGCAGTTTTCAGGAGCAAACTCACGCAGAGGGAAGAGTGACGCAGATTTGATTTGATTAGCTGCAGATCCGATTTCTTTTATTCTCTGTCGGGTTCTCCAGATCTGGAACCCAGATTTACTGTACTGAAAATCTACTTAATAAAATAAACCGTCATATCTGCTGCACCGGTTTTCCCGCTTTGGGTTTTTCCGGGGACTTATGTCCAAAAATCCATGTGTCACTTTGTTGGATGAGTGTATTATTCAGTAAATGATCTACATGTGTACGCTGTAGTTGTGTTTATTTCGATATTTTTTGAATCTTATTTATGAAAATAACTTGTAATATTTTAAATCAAGTAGGAGAAATAAACCATGATACTACAGTAGAATTTTCACACGCATCTGATTCTCTAGAGGCAATTTCCTTTGAACGGAGCTACCCTGATACATCGTTTCCAAAGCAGTGCACATCTCATTTGTCGTGTTCTTCCCGGCAATATGTGGCACGACGTGATCTTTAACTCCATCCATGATCAAACAATTAGCTCGCGCTTGATTTTCATTGAATTTCTTCAGAGGATCTGGATCGTGTTGAGATTTTGCATAGTTGGTGTAGCATCGGGTGTGCTCTAGACCTGGAATTTTGTGGACGGGCTAGGACATTCACACTTGATCTCCAAAACCTAGAAAGGGATTTGAAAAATTTCAGTTGGTGTTCAAGTTATTTAATAATTAATTATTTTAATGGATTTCCTAAGTCTAAAATAAGAAAAATAAAATAATTAAAGTGAATTAATTAACACATGTGCTGAAATTGTCTTAAGTCACATGGATCAAGCAGTCTTTTAATCTCAACCGTTGATGAATGATTTAATCTTGGTCGTTGAAGGGTTCAACGAAAAGTGTAAGAGAAAGTCTTGAGGGTCAGTTGGAGAGACACACAGTGGTAGAACTGAGGAATAGATCTGGAATTCTAGGGCGAGTTTGCTAAGAATTTCCGGAGGAATTTCCCGCAGTGACGGGTAGTATTGGTTGAGGGGATGATTTGATCCCAAGAGCCAAGAGACAACAAGAGGAAAAGGAGTAGCAACAAGGGCAGCGCAGAGGGGCTTCAGAGCCACGCAGTCCAGTAGGGGCAGCGCAGAGGCAACACAGAGGCAGCTAGGGCCACGCAGGCATGACGCAGGCCTAGTAAAGGTAGCGCAGGGGCAGCGTAGACCCTCCAGGGGTGATGCAGACCCTCCCAGAGCCACGCAAAGGCTGATACATGCCTTCAGAGCTGACACTGGTGCTTCAGGAGTAGCGCTGAGGGTTTCTAGGGTCAGAACTGGGCTGAGTTCTGTAAATCTTGTTTGAGAGTGTGGATCAGTCTAATATTTGGCACTAGAACTTTAGGTTAGCTGCAGATTTGATTTCTTTTATTCTCTGTTGGGTTTTCCAGATTTGGAACCCAGATTTGTTGTACTCAGAACTACTTAATAATAAACCCTCATATCTACTGCACTGGTTTTCCCCCTTTGGGTTTTTCGGGAGACTTATGTCCAAAAATCCATGTGTCACTTTGTTGCATGAGCGTATTATTCAATAAATGATTTTCATGTGTAGGTTGTAGTTGTGTTTATTTTCGGTATTTTCTGAATCTATTTTCTGGAAATAACTTGTATTAATTAAATCAAGTAGGAGAAAATAAACCAATACACTGTAGTAGAATTTTCACATGTTATCAGAGCGATAGCAGATCAAGTTGAATCTCTAGCAATCAGCTGAAGAATATTTTTCTGCAGGGTGGCATAAGAAGCAGCAGATCCAGAAAGGGCATCTTGACAGCGGGAGAACGCAAATCCAGAAGACAACGCTGACGCTGCAAAAGGCCTCCAGGCTTACATAGACCCTTCCCAAGGCAACATAAGGACTACGTCTCCCAATTTGGGGTTACGCAGTTCACTTCTGAGCAACGCTTGGGCCAGCCAGGAAGACGTAATCTAGACTCCAGTCATTTCTCCAGTTGCAGAATAATTTTGCCAAGATCCGGAAGCAGTGCTTCAGATCTTCAGTAGCGCTGGTGGAGTAGAGATTCTGCAGGTGCAGAATTGTGCCGAGCTAAGGCAACAAAGGCGGGAGGAAGACAGTTACTCAACAGATCTAAGCCAAATAGATCTGAGATTCGATCAGGAGGATCAGAGAGTACTGTCCTGTAATATCCCCAAAGGGAAATAACCAGTAATAAACAGAAATATGCCAGACAGATATAGAAAATACAATGCTGAACCAGATCAAGGAGCAATTACACATAGAATGCCAGAAAACTGAGCCATTTTATTAATCTGAAAGTACATAGAGAGGAGTACAAGAAAATCGGAATGAGTGCACCTATCCTTGCCCTAGGCAAGCCTGACGGACAAATATTCGTTTACTTGTGAGGCAGGCGTCCTCGTGCTCTGAAAGGAAACTGACATTTGAGTACATCTTTGAACTATGAAGTAAAGAGAGAAGTGGAAAGATAGGCCAATCCTCAATCTCCAAACCCTCACGATGGAAAACATTTGTCTGCTGAGTAGCAGTGGCCAAAGAACAGTCTAGTCTTGAGTCACAAAACCCTCCAGATGAAAAGCTCAGCTCCTCAAGGCCAAAGACCCTGGAAAACGCTGTCAAGCCCTGCTCACATGACCCTACTCCTCAGATCAGCGTCCTCCCAGATGGATCAGCGTCCTGTATGCTCAGATCTACTGGATCTGAAGCCTCCAATCCAGATCTGCGTCCTATCCCTCCAGATCTGCGTCCTCCTGTATCAGATCTACTGCTATTCCTTCAGATCTATGCTAGATCTGCCAATATCTCTTCAGATCTGCAACCTTAGAGGCTGGATCTGATGTTATCTCTTCAGATCTAGGCTGGATCTGCCAATATCTCCTCAGATCTGCAATCTCCCAAGCTGGATCTAATGCTACCCCTCCAGATCTGCAACCTACGGGACCGTATCCGCAAATATCTCGCTTTCGTACTCCACAACTTCAAAGTCGGGATCTATCAATGTGCTTTCAGATCGCGTCCTCCCTCTTCCCTCGCCGGAATGTTGCTCTCACTCCAAGACCGATCTTCGTTATTCTTCCTTCCCTCCTCGAACAGTTCTTCCTCCCGTACAAGAACCCGCGTCCTTCCTCCCCGGGCCGAATGAAGATGTCACAGATTCGAAGGCGCACCTACCAGAGGGCTTTTCCTCTCCGACCTCATCAAACTTGCCATCGAAATCAAGGATGAAACTGTAAATTAACTTTACTAGGCGTACCGAAGTCCCCCGAAGTCAAGGTGAAACCCGGTAACAATTCTTACCAGGGCCGGCACCTCGAAGTCTCCCCAGGAGCAGGGTAGATCTCCATCGAGATACCTTGGCCGCACCAAATAAAAGGTCACAGACTCCCACTAAACAATCCCAAGCGTGTCGTGGGTTACATATAAGTTCAGCTCTCAATATCAATATAAAATCATGCATACCAAATGAAGTGGGAACCCCTCCTTTTATAATGCTAAACTCCCTCCAAAACTTAACTGCGTCCTTACTCTCCTTTGACCTGCGCAGTTAACCTTGGGTCAGCCTGATGCCTCCCCATCATACTCATGTGGACCCCCAAGGCCCCCTCTCTAAGTTATAACGTCAATCAACTAGGAAAAGAACACTTTATTTATAAAGTGAGGTGACCAAAGTGAGGTGACCCCTCTTATTTCTCACTTTATTTATTATTTCTAGCTAAAGCGGCAAAATAAAGCAAAAATGAAATATTCCAATTAGCAAAGCTAATTGGGAATATTACATGTCCATTTGTGTTTTGGTGGAAGATTTCCAGGAGGGAAAATGAGTCTTCAACGAAAGCAACTACTAGAGGGTTTCTAGTCACCAAGAAACCCAGATCCAGAGGGAGAAATACTGTTTCTGTCAGATCTGAGCAAATATGGCTTGATATGGACTGAGGGATCAAGATAGATTGGACGGCATGTCCAACTATGTTATCTGGAGGGCCAGAATCCTCTCAGTTCTGGATGAGTATGGTCTCAAAGAGCATGCAAAGAAGGTTCTTGCTGTACCAATCGATGTAGATCCTATGAAGAAGTATGAAGAAAATCAAGCACGGATGAAGCATTTGATCATAGACGGAGTCAAGGACGACATGATTCCTCATATTGCTGGTAAGAATACAACAAATGACATGTGGATAGCCTTGGAGATGATGTACCAAGGAGGCTCCGTACAAAGAATAATGCTTCTTGAGAACCAGATGCAGTTGTTCCAAATGATGAAGGGTGAAGAAATCGATCCATTCCTCTTCAGGCTTCAAGCCATCCGAGATCAGCTGGTTGGCATTGGTGCTACTCCGGATGAGGGTCTCTTAGTGAGGACTGCTCTGAAAGCAGTATCGGAAGATTGGGAAACGTTTTTCCAGAGCATTCTAGGAAGGGCAATGTTACCATCTTGGGCTGACATGTGGGCTATCCTCTGCCAAGAGGAGATAAGGAGGGTCACCAAGCGGCAAAATATCAGTGGAGGAAGCGGAAAGGCCAAAGTCAAGGAGGAGGAGGAGGATGCAGCCCTTGCATCAAGGGAAAAGAAACAACAAGGGAAGAATAAGAAGGACCTTTCCAAGGTCCGGTGCTTTAACTGTGGTGATCTTGGACATTTCGCCAACAGTTGTCCTAAGAAGAAGGACAAAGGATCTTCTGATTCCAAGGCTGCAGCAGCAAAGGACGATGGCTCTGATGATGATGCAGCCATGAGTGCTCATGTACCTCGAGATAAGAGGTGGGGTGACATGGATCTGTCGAGCATCTACAGACAGTGGCGGGATCCTCAAGTCAGCCCTACTCTTGGATCACATACGAGCTACGGGAGCCTTAAGACGGTAGCTGGATGAGTCGGGAGATGGTTGCAGGAGGCCACATTGAAGCGGAAGAGGGAGCTAAAGAGCTCAAGGAGTAGCGTAATGCAGAGGCAGCAGCAACATGGAGGTAGCAACGCAGAGAGGCTGATGGGACTTCAACAGCACAGAGAAGTTGTGCTCACGCAGTGCAGTGTTGCAGCATGACAGTGTCTCCGGAGGTCAGCGTAAATCAGCATCCAGGGAGCTTCAATGATGGAAGGCAACTTGATTATATGTCAAACAATTGGGCAGAAGTCTTTCAGTTTCTTACTTCTCAGCAACTGAGTTGCAGTGCAGCAGTTAGCAGTGGCAATGTTATGGGCACCGTGATGCAACAATTTGAGAGGGAGTTGCAGTAGAGATGTGGCAGTGTCAGTGGAAGTGGCATGGGGAGCAGTACAGAGAGTAGCAATGCAGTGGATGGAGGGCAGCAGGCCAAGCATCAGCAGCACAAAATCAAGCTTCAAGATCTTATAGTGCATGGTGTGGATGCATTGCTAGAGTACACTTTCCTAGAGCACACTCCGTGCTAAGAGGGAGTGTTGAGTTTTTGTATAGTTGGCATAGCATCGGGTGTTCTCTAGCCCTGAAATTTTGTGGAGGGGCTAGGGCACACTTGATCTCCAAAACCCAGAAAGGGATTTGAGAAATTTCAGATGGTGTTCAAGTTATTCAAATAATTAATTATTTTAATGGATTTCCTAAGTCTAAACTTAGGAAAATAAAATAATTAAAGTGAATTAATTAACACATGTGCTGAAATTGTCTTAAGTCACATGAATCAAGCAGTCTTTTAGTCTCAGTTGTTGATGAATTATTAATCTCAGTCGTTGAAGAGTTCAACGAAAAGTATAAGAGAAAGGTTTGAGGGTCAGTTGCAGAGACACACAGTTGTAGAACTGAGGAATAGATATGGAATTCTAGGGAAGGTTTGCTAAGAATTTCCGGAGGAATTTCCTGTAGTGAGGGGTAGTATTGGCTGAGGGGATGATTTGATCCCAAGAGCCAAGAGACAGCAAGATGCAGAGGAGCAGCAACAAGGGCAGCGCAGAGGGGCTTCAAAGCCACGCAGTCCCGTAGGGGCAGCACAGAGGCAGCTGGGGCCACGCAAGGCTAACACAGGCCTAGCAAAGGCAGCGTAGGGGCAACATAGACCCTCCAGGGGTGACGCAGGCCCTCCTAGAGCCACGCAGAGGCTGACGCAGGCCTTCAGAGTTGACGTTGGGGTGTCAGGAGCAACGCTGAGGGTTTCTAGGGTCAGATTCGGGCTGAGTTCTGTAAATCTCGTTTGAAGGTGTGGATCGGTCTGATATTTGGCACTAGAACTTCAGGTTAGATGCAGATTTGATTTCTTTTATTCTCTGTCGGGTTTTCCAGACTTGGAACCCAGATTTGCTATACTCAGAACTATTTAATAATAAACCCTCATATCTGCTGCATCGGTTTTCCCGCTTTGGGTTTTTCCGGGGACTTATGTCCAAAAATCCATGTGTCACTTTGTTGCATAAGCGTATTATTCAGTAAATGATCTGCATGTGTAGGCTGTAGTTGTGTTTATTTTCAGTATTTTCTGAATCTAATTTCTGGAAATAACTTGTATTAATTAAATCAAGTAGGAGAAAATAAACCAATACACACCAATACACTGCAGTAGAATTTTCACAGATTGATAGGCACAACTAGGACATTTGTTGCATGATTCTTGATGCCATACTCATCCAGGACTGTCATTATACTAGCTCTCCAAATGAAAAAGTTGGACACAACATCCAACCTGTCTTGATCTCTCAGTCCATGAGAGGCCATCTAGCTCAAATCTGACGGAACAGTACTTTTCTCCCTCTTTTCGCTGCAAAAATCAACAGAAATGCTGGATCTGGGTTTCTTGGTGATTAGAAACCCTCTATAGTAGCTGCTCCCTCCGACAACTGATTTCCCTCCTGGAAATCTTCAACCAAAAACAATTGAACAGTTCTCTAGGATCACCCTCCTAGTCGAATCTCAGATCTGTTTGGTGCAGATTTGCTGAGTAATTGTACTCCTCCCGCTCTTTGTCAACTTATCTAGGCACAATTCTGCACCAGCAGAATCTCCACCACACCAGCAACTGCTAAAGATCTGAAGCTCTGCTTCGGTATCTCAACAATACTTCACAGCAACAAAAAAGAAAACTGGACTGTGTCCCTCTGGCTAGCCTCTGCATGAGCAGACTGGCCCAACGCAGCGACTACGCAGTGCAGGCTGCTCCCGCGTCCCTCTGGAAGGCACTACGCTGTCTCTGCGCTACCTAGATGGGACTGCATCAGCCCTTGCTGGGACTGCGTCCTCCTACTGCTGAGCTGCCCTCTCCGGATCTCTGCTGCTTCAGCTGCTTTCTTCAGCAAAAATTTCTTCAGTTGATTTTGCTGGAGATTCAACTTGATCTACAATGCTCTGATACCATGTGAAATTTTCAGAATACAACAATACAGAAATCCTACTGCAGTATCTTGATTTACTTCTCCTACTTGTGATTTAATTATACAAGCTATTTTCAGAAAATACCGAAGTAAACACAACTAGCAGCCTGCACACATACAGATCATTTACTGAATATTACGCTCATTCAACAAAGTGACACAGATTTTTCGGACAAATGTCCCCAGAAAAACCCAATGCGGAAAAATCAGTGCAACAGGTATGAGGGTTCATTATTATTAAATAGAATCTGAGTACAGCAAATCTGGGCACCTTACTGGTTAACCCAACAGAGAAAAATAAGATCTGCAACAATACTTGTTGTTCTAGAGACTGAAAATTAGACCGATTCACACCCTCAAGCGGGATTTACAGAACTCAGCCCCTTTCTGCCTCTAGAAACCCAGCGTTGCTCTAAAGTTGTATGCGTCAACCCTGCTACCCTATGCGTGCCCCTGCGCTGCTCAGAAGAGGACTCTGTAACCCTAGACTGGGTGACGCAGTCCTTACGCTGCCCTAGATGGCCTCTGCGTAACCCTGATGGCCTCCTGAAGCCTCAGCGCTGCCCTTTCTGGCCCTGCGTTGCGCAGCTGCTACATAGCCTCTACTTCCTCTATGTGGCTGCTTCTCTGCCTCTCACTGACTCTTGGCTCCGGGATCAGATCATCCCCTCAGCCAATACTATCCCTCGCTGCCGCTGAAACTCTTCTGGAAATTCGTAGCAAACCCGCCCTAGAATTCCAGCTTAATCTCAGTGCTCTGCCTCTGTGTCTATGTCTCCAACTGGCCCCAAGCCTTTCTCTTATACTTTTTCGTTGACACATCAACGACCGTGATTTAATCTCTTATAGACAGCTGACATTAAAAGATTGTTTGATCCACGTCACTTAGAACAATTCATCACATGTGTTTAATTAATTCACTTTAATTTTCTAATTCCATAAGTTAGACTTAGGGTCCTCATTAAAAAAATTAATTATTTTAATATCTCACACATAAGATGAAATTTCTCCAAACGCTTTCTGGGTTTTGGAGGTCTTGTGTGTCTTAACCCCTTCACAAAATTTCAGGACTAGAGCACACCCAATGCTACCTCAACACTCAAAATCTCAACATGCATGTGGTGTCCATTTTGGGTTTGGTCTCCCTATACAGGGTCCTAATCCTCTAGAGGGCTACATTGGCACATGTAGGGTGTGTGTCGAGAGCCATGGGCCTCCACAATAGTAGACATCAATTTATGGATCCCTTTGGATGAGCATAGATTGCTAAAGATTCACTCTTGGACGAGGAAGATGCAGCCGCCTAGCTGACCCCACAATTGCACCACACACTTGGAGGGTGCCCTAGGGCTTATACGAGGACACGACAGCATTTATTCCAGCATATGAGCCTTCAAAAAGCATCTACAGGCATCTTCAACTCATTTGGAGACCCATGAGAACATTTGTGTACCCCCACATCCACAGGGAGCACCATAAGTTTATTGTTTGTAGAACAAGTGGCCATCGGCTTGTCCAACACTTTTGACCTCTTGCGAGGCTTATTATTCCATGTATGAGCTAGATTGGTGGGCTTGTCACCAAAAGTTAGGGTTACATGCACATTTTTTATGTTTAGGGGCTAATGTAGGCCCATAGGCTAATTCGAACTCCTAAAAGGTGTATAAATAGGAGTTAGTTACATTCATTTGTATCATCACTTCACTTGGGATCTCTCTATCTTTAGAGAACTTCGCATTTTTCCTTCGAGGATTATTTTGGATGATGGATGAATTTTGATGTATGGATTTGGGCCATTTTTTGTCTTGGAGCTTTGTTTTTGCAAATGTGATGTTAGTTGGATATACTCTCTAACATTTTAAGTGCAAATTTTAATGTTATTTTCTTCTTGATTAATTTTGTTGAACTTCGCTATAATTAGGGCTAATTGTTGCATGATTGAAATGTGGAAGTAAGTGTCTAGTTAGCTCGTTTAATGTATGGATCATCGTTAGATGAATGAAATTTCCTAGACATTGTTTTGTCTCGACCAACTTGCACCATTTGTATGAAGTATAAATGCTTGAAGGTCACTTTTCTTCTCTTTCCCTTAACATTGGACAAAGTTGACTTTCCGAAACTTCTTGATCAAGAAACCAAATTTGTAATCATTATCATCCTTCACTCCATATTCCCAAGGGAATCAGGCACTGGTCCCTCAAAAGGGTGGTCATTTTCCCCTTCTTTTTAACCTTTTTCTCCTTTTTTCCTAGGTCTAGCCCTAATAGGACACCTAGAGCATCAATTTCCCGAGAATTTACCCACAGGAAAACTTCAATCTCCTAGAGGCTACTGCGTTGGCGGGTCCCCTCACTCTCCTCCAAATTTGAGGCAATTCCAACGGTGGAATCTGGGGGAACCTCAAGCCCTAGCTCTAGGACCAAGTTTTTCCTAAGTATCCCCAAGGCTAAAACCTAGTAGGATCAATTTGACCTATTCAAGCAAATATTCTTGTTTGGTCCTTTCCCCTCACCTTGTCCAGGATAGGAGCATCATTGGTTGCTATATTCCATCGCCGAACTTGGACTGGGTCCACTTGGTCCCATGTGGTCCCGTTTCTTGTCAAGGATTCCTCATCAAGGACTATTTGGGAATAGGGATCGAGAAGTACCTCTACAAGTTGTACCCTTCATCCTTACCCTCCAATCCTCACCTCTTTTCCCCTAGAAGACCAAGTGCCTTGCTTAAAAGGCAAGCAAGTCTCATTCTTTATTCTACCCTAAGGGAAAGGGTTTCTGGGATCACTTCATACCTATTCATTGTGTTGATTTATGGTAGCATCGAATGTGCTCTAGCCTTGTAACTATTTATATAGGCTAGGACACATGTATTCCATAAAACCCAGATATTATTTTGGAAAATTCCACTTAGAGATGGTTTAATTAAAATAATTAATCGTTTTTTAATGTTTTCCTAAGTCTAAACTTAGGGAAACTGATTAATTAAAGCGTATTAATTAAACTAAGTGTGAATCTTCTAGATAAAGTCATGGATCACCTCCAAGTTAATCTTAGCCCTTGATTATGTTTTAATCTTGGTCGTTGAAGGGTCAATGGAAGAATATAAGGAGGGTGAGGGGCCTATGGAAAACACATTGAGCACATTGAACATTTGGCATTTTCGAGTTTGTGTGAGGAGACGCAGCTTTTGATCAGAATCGAATCACTAGGGCAGGGATTGTTAAGTGATTGTGATTCAGTGATCAAATCCAGAGAGGGGCAGAAGCAGAGACTGGTCAGGAGGACCAGGAGTGCATTTCAGATAGAGGCAGCACTTACGCAGAGAGAGACAACACAGTTTTTTGAAGGGGTGACGCAGTCCCTGCAGAAAATCACGCAGAAGCAGTGCAATGTCTCTTGGAGTCAGTTCGGAGATAGCTAGAGACTAGGGTTTCTGAGCCAGAAGGGCCAAAACCCAATCTCAGATTAGCTAGATCAATTGCAAAAAGAGGTGACGCAGTTTCTCAAGCTTACGCAGTTCCATCGTAGGCACTCATGCAGAGGCAGAGAAGGGCTTCACCTGCGTTGTTTAGATCAGCCGAAGACTTGCAGAGTGAGGTACATCTCACAGTTATATTTGTTGTCTAGATTTATCTGAAGCGTTTGTCGGATGTTGGCACCCTAGTTGTACTCAAGATTCTGTTGCTTAATAATACAAACCCTCAGATCTGCTGCACCGGTTTTCCGGAGTTGGGTTTTTCCGGGGACTTAGTCCAAAAATCACTGTTTCAAATGTGGTTATTTTTCATTACATTTTGTTCAGTTTGTTTCAGCACTTAGATTTATTACGCAACATTATTTGTGTAGACTGCTTCAGTAACTACTTCGGTATTTCAATGTAATGAAATAATTATCAAAATAATAGGAGAAGTAATTCAGATTTGTTGCAGTAGGACTCCAGATCTAGGATTTTTCACATGGTATCAGAGGTTATTCAAGCTGAAGTACACAGCACTTAGATTTATTCCGCAACATTATTTGTGTATGTAATAGTCCCACTTAGCCTTGCTAATTGGAATATTTCATTTTTGTTTAATTTTGCCGCTTTAGTTAGAAATAATAAATAAAGTGAGAAATAAGAGGGGTCACCTCACTTTATAAAATAAAGTGCTTTTCCTAGTTGATTGACGTTATAACTTAAAGAGGGGGCCTTGGGGGTCCACATGAGCATGAGGGGAGGCCTCACACTGACCCAAGGTTAACTGCGCAGGCCAAGGAGAGTGAAGGACGCAGTCAAGGTTTTGGAGGGAGTTTAGCACTATAAAAGGTGGGGTTCTCACCTCATTTGGGCATGCATGATTTGATATTGATATTGAGAGCTAGACTTCTGTCTGCTTCAGCACGCCGATTGTTTAGTCGGTCTGCAGCACTGTTTAGTGCAACCGAGTGTCTCCGGTCGGAGATCTCACCCTTAGCCTCGGGGGACTTCGAGTGCCTGCCCTGGTAAGGTTATTTCTGGTTTCACTCTTAGCTTCGGGGGACTTCGAGTGCCCGCCCTAGTAAGGTTATTTTCTGAGTAACACCCTTCAGTTTCAGTGGGACTTGGTAGCACTTTTCAGCAGGAGAATTGGAGAGGAAGAAGCCCTCTTGTGGCTGCGCAGATCTGAGAAGAAGAGGACGCTGTTACAGGAGAAAGAGGACGCTGTTCCAGGGAGGACGCAGTCCAGATCTGAGCAGGGAAAACGCTGTTCCAGGAGGAGGAAGGACGCAGATCAGTCTGAGAGTGAGGACGCTGTTCCAGCAGGAAGAGGAGGACGTAGATCTGAAGGCATATTGATAGATCCAGCCTTGGAGATTGTAGATCTGAGCAGATAATTGCAGATCTGGTTCTGTAGGTGGCAGATCTGGAGAGATAGCATTAGATCCAGCTTGGGAGATTGCAGATCTGAGGAGATATTGGCAGATCCAGTCTAGATCTGAAGAGATAACATCAGATCCAGCCTTGGAGGTTGCAGATCTGAAGAGATATTGCCAGATCTAGCATAGATCTGAGGGGAGAGCAGTAGATCTGATATAGGAGGACGCAGATCTGGGAGGACAGGACACAGATCTGGATTGCAGGCTTCAGATCCAGCAGATCTGAGCATAAGGACGCTGATCCATTTGGGAGGACGCTGATCTAGTGAACAGGTTCATGTGAGCAGGGCTTGACAGCGTTTTTGGCCTTGAGGAGCTGAGCTTATCATCTGGAGAGTTTGGTGACCAGCACCACATCTGTTTCAGCGCTGTCACTAGTAGAGACAGCGTTTTCATTGGTGAGGGTTTGAGTATTGATATCACCTATCTTTTTGGTCTTCACCATAGTTCCGAAGCAGTGTACTCAGCCTTCAGCTCTTCGTATGTGCTTTCTACCACTAACGTTGTCCTGCTGTTCATTATTTGTCTGAGAGGGCCTCCACTTGCCTAGGGCAAGGATAGGTGCATTTATTCTGATTTTCTTGTACTCCTCTCTATGTACTTTCAGATTAATAAAATGGCTCAGTTTTCTGGCATTCTATGTGTATTGGTTTCATTTTCTGGTTCAGCATTGTGTTTTCTATATCTGTCTGGCATATTTCTGTTTATTACTGGTTATTTCCCTTTGGGGATATTACAGTGGTATCAGAGCATAATTCTGGCTCAGCCTGTGGTCTATAACATCAGAAAAGAGATCATACAGCGCAATGGCAGTTGCAATACCAGAAACGCAGTTGGAAATAGGGCCAAAGTAAAAAGGGTCAAATTTTGAAGTTTGGAATTAGGAAAAACGTTTTCTGGATTTTTCTGGGTTTTGGGCGAGGATCACTTTCCCAGATTCCTAGAATTTTCCGAGTAGTTTTCAGTGGGTAAATCGGAGGTCGAAGTTAAGCAATAGTATGGTTTTGCAGCAGCCGTGCAGTTGCTGAGGAGCCTGTAGACACATAGCAGAAAGAGCTGATGACAGGTGATGTGGATAAGAGGAGATTTAGGGAGACACTCCTCCGTCGCATACAAGAGACATCACAGATAGTGCAGGATCTGTCACAGAGACTCACTGCTGCAGAGGTTAGGCAGCGGGAAACCCTGAGGGAATTTCGGATTGGTGAGGGATCAGGCACATCCCACCATTTGCGGGAGCATGATGCCACTCAGCATATGGCATCACATACACCCACACGTCCTACCATGCCTACCTTCCTGGTAGAGGACGAGGGGTCGACAGCACCGAGAGAGGTGAGTCCAGCTCAATGGGCAGCCGCTTTTACAGAATGGCAGGGCTTAGGCCAGGCATTCATGGATAATTTCCCCTTCGAGCGCTATCTCTGGTATCGATGCGGCATCAAACCCCCTGAGCAGCACCAGCACAAAGGGCACGGATACCACCGTGCTGACCACCGCACAGCTAGTAGAGATTATGTTCAGCTCCAGCGGGATAGTAGACCTCACGACTTTCACAGAGGGAACAAGCCCTCACATGATAAGGGCTTACAGCGCACAGTGGACAGATTCCATCTACCGACATTTGACGGGTCATCCGGGCGCTCAGAAAAGGCTTGGGTGGACAAGTTGGATACCTCTTTCCAGTTTGACCGAGTATCGGAGAGGAAAACCATTGAAATGGTTACCTCGCACTTGGAGGATGAGGACACACAGGATTGCAGGGAGTCCGAGGATACACCTAGTGTGATACAGGACTCACCATCATTGGAGTCCTCCTTGACCGTGCCAGTTGATATCGTAGTGGAGGAGATAGAGCCTACTCCGGTAGAGCCATCCACTGAGGTGATGACTGGAGCCATGTCCGAGTCTTCGGGTGGTAGCGGCACACGACAGATGGGTGAGGTATCAGGAGATATATCCATTATCGATGAGGCACTAGGAGATACAGAGGTCTCGGATGATGGTCGCAGACAGCGGTATCATCGGCTTCGGACGGACCTTCGAGCTCTGAGGGAGAAGGCCGCGTCAGTACGGGAGACCATTTTGTTGCAGGACCAGGAGCTGGAGGGTATGAGAGCGACTTGTGCCAAGTCGGCGGCCAAGTTGGTCCGCATTGGGGACCAGCTGGATTCCCTGATGGTACAACCTGAGGGCACATTGCAGCATCAGATCATTCCCCTTCAGGTATGCATGGATGGGACTAGCAGTATTGTTGGGTCATCTCTTCCCGTTGGAGATAGAGAGGCAGAGCCACCTAGTCAGGTCTCATATGTTGACTTAGATAGTGGTATGAGACGATCAGAGTTGCACAGGGTACAACAGCCACGTGTTGAGATTGGATGGCGAGAGATTTTGAGTTGGTACTCGGTGGAGCAGACTATGGATGAGAAGGAGGTCTCAAGGAGAGATCTCACTGGAGATGCACTTCGACACACCACGGGGTGCAATGGTTTTTTTCCCTTCTCACGAGAGCAGATAGAAGATGGGGGACATCTTCGGATGGATAACATCTCTCATGCTTGTGTTGGACATCCCTTGAGCCATACACATCATGATGGGAGGTTTTTGCCTACCACCTATTTGACTCTTGATAGGGTCTCATTGATCCTTGAGAAGTTTATATTCCAAAACCCCATGAAGTGCAAAATCAGAAATTTGATTTGGGGGGATGATAGCCCTCATGGGAGGAGTACCAGGATGAGGAGAAGGAGGCATCCACAAGTGATTGAGTGGATGGGGATGATGAGCAAGGAGCTAGGAGGCTATTTGCAGATCTATGACACCAGGCAGCAGGAGGCTTGGCTGCGCTGGTTACTCTTGAAAGAGTTTGGCCATCACTTGGCAAACACTCTTCCTAGGAGTAGGAGGATGGGGAAAAGATGGATGGATACTTGCATCATTGAGCAGCGTAGAGTATGGATGCATGGTGTCGATGTGTTACTCATATCATTCATTGTGTCTTCATCACATGAGTGGTTTGTTGGAGGTATGGAGAGGCAACACAATGTCTTGTTGCTTGGTTTGTTCCTAGGAGAGCAAGGGCAGATTTGCTCCCGCACTTTGCATGATGTTGCAGGAGGAGGAGATGGCACTATCTCCTTGGTCTTTGATGATGATTGGGAAGCACTTCCATCTTGGAAGGTATTCCATATTTATTGCAGCATTATTAGAGGAATCTTTGACAAGGAGCATATCAAAGAACAGAGTCTTGTATTGACAGGAGCTTATTTGCATGAGCTCACAGCATTGTCACCTTGGAGCAGAACATTATGGAGGAAGTGTGCGCAGCAGAGATATGGTGGATCTATAACCCATAGGTCCCAGGATCACTTCATATTTGTTGCACTTACAAGAAGTAATGATGATAGAGACATCCATGGCATATTCTTCTTGACTGGGGTTTCCAAGCATGAGGAGGATTATCTTCTTGTAGCACATGGTTCAGTCTTCTTCATAGCAGGTCAACACTTTATGGAGGACTCACTCATGGACCCATGTACCATCTTACTTCCAGCATATGGCGAGGGATTTGTTTATACATTCATTGATTTGCACACTCTTACCATTCTTATGCAATGCATTGCTTCACAAGAGGGCAAGTTTGTCACATTGCTCCATGAGTTGTATTGGGCCAATCTACATGATGGAGGCAGCCATCTCTTTTGTGGCCTTGGGCAAATGTTTTATCATCACATGTATGTTCATTTGCAGCACTATATCATGTATCATATGAAGACATGCATGGGTAACATAAACATTTTGCCTTGTACTCTTATCAAGCAGCAACTTGTAAAACTGCGTTGTACTTGTTGGGGAAGCTGTTGGTACCTCTTTTCATCACATGTAACCTTCAGCGTTTCCTTCATTTTGCTGCTGATCATGTCTTCAATTGCTGATATATGTCAGATCTGTATGGGAGGCTTGATTATGAGGGAGACACGTGAGCTGGATGTGTCCGCGAGTGGGAAAAATTCTCACAATTTCTGCACTACATGTTCTAATGGGAGCATGGGAGGAGGCATGGCTACCACTACTATGTGTGCATTCTCTTTTGATGTGGGCCATGAGATTGATATTTATCCATTGTACAGCCATGGGCAATTGTTTGGACCTATGTTGTTGCCATATCCAGCCATCTACTATCCATTAGTAGATGTGATGGATCTTGTACATTGCTTGCCATGTAATTTTCTGAAGACGCAGTGGATGAGACTACGTTGTATCCTTGTGAGAGATTGTTTGCATTATGTATCCTCATGTAGAACCTTCAGCAAACATCTCATTAGGGTGATCCATGATGACCATGTCATATTCTTCATGGATGGTTTGTTTTGGGCCAGCTTGTTCTTCATTGATGGAGGAACCTTCTATGGTGGATTGTTTTTCACTTTGCCATTGGAGGGCAATGATTTTGCAGCCCAGGATCGGCATAGACTCTACACTTGTCATGAGTGGAGAGAAGGACAGCATGGGGTAAGCTATGATGCTTGCCAAGTTCATATTTTCAGCCCACCTTCATTACCAGAGCTTGAGGTGGAAGGAGATTTTCAGGAGTTGCCTTGTTGGGAGGTGGCTCATTTTGTCTGGATGATTGCTTGGAGATGGAGGATCCACGGGAGGGAGATATTCCTCATTATATTTCCGACTCCATGCCTTGATCAGAGAGAGGTGATGAGTTGGCTCACAGTTGATGGGCCAACTTACACATTCATAGATGCAGAGCAGCAGCAGTCATGGTCTTTAGTCATAGCCAGAGGCAGTGAGCAGTCCGAGTCATGGGACTTGGGCTATTATTGGCCACAGTGGCGATGGGATCCGGGAGGACTATTGATTGGCTGGTACCATGAGAGGCCAGTTTGGGATCCTGGCATTGAGATATCCCTTCATGTCAGGGTGATGCAGGAGACAGAGAGGTTTCAGTGGGACCCAGGCACATTTTGCAGTATCGGCGGGGAGCATCAGCTAGAGAGTAGGCTTGTTCAAGCATTGCTTGAGAACAAGCAATTTTTGCCGGATGAGGATGCCACTTAGGAGAGCGAGCAGACTTTACAGCATCCATCACTTCAGTTGCTTGAGGACAAGCAACGTTTTGCCGGGGGAGACTGTAATATTCCCAATTAGCCTTGCTAATTGGAATATTTCATTTTGTTTAATTTTGCCGCTTTGGTTAGAAATAATAAATAAAGTGAGAAATAAGAGGGGTCACCTCACTTTAGTCACCTCACTTTATAAAATAAAGTGTTTTCCTAGTTGATTAACGTTATAACTTAAAGAGGGGGCCTTGGGGGTCCACACGTATATGAGGGGAGGCCTCACGCTGACCCAAGGGTAACTGCAAGGTGAAGGACGCGGTTAAGGTTTTGGAGGGAGTTTAGCATTATAAAAGGAGGGGTTTCCACTTCATTTGGGATGGATATTCTGATATTGATATTGAGAGCTAGACTTTTGTCTGCTTCAGCACGCCGGTTGTTTAGTCGGTCTGCAGCACTGTTTAGTGCACGAGTGTCTCCGGTCGGAGATCTCACCCTTAGCCTCGGGGGACTTCGAGTGCCTGCCTTGGTAAGGTTATTTCTGGTTTCACCCTTAGCTTCGGGGGACTTCGAGTGCCCGCCCTAGTAAGGTTATTTTCTGAGTAACACCTTCAGTTTTCAGTAGAACTTGGTACCATTTTCAGCAGGAGAATTGGAGAGGAAGAAGCCCTCTTGTGGCTGCGCAGATCTGAGGACAAGAGGACGCTGTTCCAGGGGAAAAGAGGACGCTGATCAGCTTGGAGAGTGAGGACGCTGTACCAGGGAGGACGCAGTCCAGATCTGAGCAGAGAAACGCTGTTCCAGGAGGAGGAAGGACGCAGGTCAGTCTTGGAGTGAGGACGTTGTTCCAGCAGGAAGAGGAGGACGCAGATCTGAAGGCATATTGATAGATCCAGCCTTGGAGATTGTAGATCTGAGCAGATATTTGCAGATCTGGTTCTGTAGGTGGCAGATCTGGAGAGATAGCATTAGATCCAGCTTGGGAGATTGCAGATCTGAGGAGATATTGGCAGATCCAGTCTAGATCTGAAGAGATAACATCAGATCCAACCTTGGAGGTTACAGATCTGAAGAGATATTGCCATCCAGATGTTCTCGCCGAGGAGAGCGTAGATCCTGATGAGAGAGGGCGCAGATCCTGGGAGGACAGACAGCGTATCCGGGATTGCAGCTCGTGATCCAGCCAGACCCGAGCATGTGACGCCGATCCATCCTGGAGGACGCCGATCTATGAGCAGGGTCATGGAGCAGGCTTAATGGGCCGTTTTTGGGCCTTGAGGAGCCGAGTTTATCCTGGAGGGTTTGGTGACCAAGACTCACATCCGGCTTCGGGCCACACACCAGCGTAGTCAGCTGCTTTCATTGGTGAGGGTTTGGAGTATTGATATCACTATCTTTTGGTCTTCAACATAGTTCCAGCAAGGGCCCAGCCTTCGCCTTCGTAGTTAGCTTCTTCTACTCAAATACCTAGAACGGTCACTCCTGCTGTGTTCATTATTGGTCCTGAGAGGGCCTCCACTGCCTAGGCAAGGATAGGCATTTATTTCCGATTTCTTGTACTCCTCTCTATGTACTTTCGTGACACAAAAAATGGCCTAGTTTTCTCGCATTCTATGTGTATTGGTTTCATGATCCTGCTCGCATTGTGTTTTCTATATCCGTCTGGCATATTTCTCGTTTATTATCAAGTGCTTTTTTCTTTGGGGATACATGCTGTAGAACAGTTTCAAGAATTTACTTCGTATTTCAATGTAATGAAATAATTATCAAAATAATAGGAGAAGTAATTCAGATTTGTTGCAGTAGGACTCCAGATCTAGGATTTTTCACATGGTATCAGAGGTTATTCAAGCTGAAGTACAGGAGAAACAAAAGTGAACCAGCAGATTAGCACAGAAGAAACCGAGACCTGCGTAAGTAGCAGCAGACCCTCCTAGAGATTACGTTGTCCAACCCAGAAGGGCAATCCAGTGTCGAAAAAGGCTCCCTCTGAGAGAGTTGACAGAGGGGTAAGCATTTTTTCAGCTGCAGAATAAGCAGCGTAGCAGTGCAACGTAGCTGAAGGACGCAATTACTGCACAGCAGTAAGAGCTGGTGCATAAAGCGTTAGAAATTTTTTGAAAAACACAGATTGGGATTTCTTGATCTCAGAGAGTTTCTTACTCAAAGAAACTCAGTTTCTCCCGTGCAGCAGCAGAAGCAGTGACTTACTCCACAAGGAGTGCGTAAGTCCAGCTGAGCAGAGGATTAGAGAGAGAAATCGACAGTTGAGGAGATGGTCAGCAACAGACTGCGTGACCAAGATAGATTGGAGGGTGCCTCCAACTATGTCATTTGGAAATCAAGGATTGAGTTTCTCCTTGATGAGCATGATATGAAAGCCCTCATAGAGAGCGCATGTGCAGAACCTTTGGATGCAGCACATTTGAGACAATTCAAGAAGAATATGGCAAGAGCCAAGCAATTGATCCTGGATGGTGTGAAGGATCACATCGTACCTCACATAGCAGCAAAAGGCATTGCTAGAGAGATGTGGGTAGGGCTGGAAAAGCTCTACCAAGGATCTTCCGAGCAGCGGAAGATGTACCTAGAGGAGAAGATGTGTAATACCAGAATGAAGAAGGGAGAGCGTTTTGACTCCTTCCTATCTCGTATTCAGGATAACCGAGATCAGCTGTTAGCAGTAGGAGAATCACCTAAAGACTCAGAGCTTGTTAGGCTCACTTTGAACTCTGTTTCAGAAGACTATCAGGTCTTTGTCCAGAGCATCCTGGGCAGAGAAAGGTTTCCAGGATGGGAAGCGATGTGGGCAGCCTTGCAGCAAGAAGAGCTGAGGAGACCCCTCCTCAAAATCCATTTGGAGGATGGCAACAACAGTTTGAAAGTCAAGAAGGAAGAAGAAGATAACATTGCCCTTGCATCAAAGGGGCAACAGAAGCAAAAGAAGAAATATATGTCTAACATCAAATGTTTCCGGCGTGGGGAAATGGGACATTATGCCATACAGTGTCCTCTTAAGAAAAAGGATAAAGAGGAGAAGGAAGATCCTCAAGCAGGAGCTGCCAAGTTGAGGCACAAAAGAGATTGTGCTATGTTAGCTCATATTCCGAAAGGAGAGAAATGGGCTGACTTGGAGTTGTAGATCTAGAATCTACAAGTGGCAGGATCCTTGAGTATTTCCAAACTCTTGGATCACATGTGTGCTATGGCAACCTTAAGACAGTCGCAGGATGGACAGTTGCAGCAAAAGATGGGAAGACAATGCAGTGGCTAGCAGTACTAGAGCCTGATCAACGCAGAGAGGAGCAACAACATCAGTATTTGAGCAGCAACAGCGCAGTGTAGAGCAGTGCTCACGGAGTGCAGAGTAGCAACAATGCAGTATTTTCAGTGGGCTAGTGCAAAAGTTAGCAGTAGTCAGTCTTATTTTCAGTTGCAGATTTACTTGTCCAATTTCAGATGTTTTTCTATTGCAATTAGCAACAATGCAGCAGCAACAACACAGTGCACAAGTGGTGTAGCGCAGTGCAGAGTAGTGCTCACGCAGTGCAGAGCAGTTCTCACGCAGTGCAACAGCGTGGTTGCATGACTCAGAGGGAGTTGCAGTACAGTGGTAGTTGGCAACGGTATGAGTCAACAGCAGTACAGATGCAACATTTTCTTGTGCAGTGTTGGTGAGCAACATCAACAACACAGTAGCAGATGTTCCAGAATTCAGAGCAGCACATTGAGTTGTTTTGCTAGATCACTTTCCTCGCTAAGAGGGAGTGTTGATTTATGGTAGTATCGAATGTTCTCTAGCCTTGTAACTTTGTATATAGGTTAGGACACATGTATTCCATAAAACCCAGAAATGGTTTTGGAAAATTCCTCTTAGAGATGGCTTAATTAAAATAATTAATCGTTTTTTAATGTTTTCCTAAGTCTAAACTTAGGGAAACTGATTAATTAAAGGTTATTAATTAAACTAAGTGTGAATCTTCTAGATAAAGTCATAGATCACCTCCAAGTTAATCTTAGCCCTTGATTATGTTTTAATCTTGGCCGTTGAAGGGTCAACGGAAGAATATAAGGAGGGTGAGGGGCCTATGGAAAACAAGTTGAGCACATTGAGCATTTGGCATTTTCGAGTTTGTGTGAGGAGACACAGCTTTTGATCAGAATCGAATCACTAGGGCAGGGTTTACTACGTGATTGTGATTCATGTGGAAATTTCTGAATCTTTACACTTTATGCAGAAATTATTTACTGTTAATCTAGTTATGCTCCTCCTACTTAGACAAGTTATTAACTGAATAAATTCAAGTTAAAATCGAAGAAAAACACATAACAGATCTCCACCAATTCAGATCTAGAACAAGTTCATGCACACATAGACAAAGTGACACAGTTATTTCTCGACAAATAGTCCCATGAAAAACCCAATGCGGGAAAACCAGTCTTCTGGCTGTTGAAGGGTTTTATTATTAAGAATTTTCTGAATACAACAAACCTGGGTTCCAGATCTGGACAACCCGACAGAGAAATAATAGATCTACAGCTCACTGACTGATCTAGGGCCAAAATAATGACTGATCCACACCCTCAAACGGGATTTAGAGAACTCTGCCAAAATTAGGGCCTAGAAACCCCAGCGCTGCCCCTGAAGCCTCTGTGTCAACCTCTGAAGCCCCTTTGACCCTCAGTGCTGCTATGAAAAGGGCTGCGTTACCCCAAACTAGGTGACGTAGTCCCTATGCTGCCCCTTAAGGTCTCTGCGTAACCCCTGACGGTTTCCTGCAACAATTTACGTTGTCCTTGAGGGACTGCGCAACACCTGCGTAACACAAGTGCTGCCTTTCTTGCTGCTGCTCCCCTGCTTCTCTGCGCTGCCTCTCTAAGTTGATCTCTACCTCTTGCTAATTCTAGACCCTGGGATCATATCATCCCCTTGGCCTAAATTCCCCTCTCTGCAGCTGAAACACTTCTGAGATTTCTTAGCAAACCCGCCCTAGAATCTCAGCTTAGTTTCAGTGCTTTGCCTCTGTGGGTCTTTACAAATGACCCCAAGCCTTTCCTTTATACTTTTCTCGTTGGGAAACCAACGACCATGATCAGATCTTGAATCAATGGCTAAGATTAAAAGAAAGCTTGATCCGTGTGACTTGAGATAATTTCATCACATGTTTAACTAAATGCACTTTAATTATTTAAGTTCCCTAAGTTTTAACTTAGGAAATACATTAAAATAATTAATTAATTTAATATCTCCTAAACCAGATGAAATTTCCCAAATCCTTTTATGGGTCTTGTAGATCAAGTGTACTGTAGTCCCTCCACAAAATTTGGGAGCTAGAGCACAACTGATGCTACCCCAAATACACAAAATCTCAACACTCCCTCTTAGCATCAAGGGTGTGCTCTAGCAATACATCACACTATGCATTACAAGACTTTGAGTACTGGTTTTGTGCTGCTGAAGCTTGGCCTACTGCCACTCAACTCTGCACTGCTACTGCCATTCTATATTGCTGCCCATGACTCTGCCACTGCCACTGCAACCTCTATACTACAACTCCCTCTCCATATGCTGTATCTGTGCTACTCATAGCACTGCCACTGCTGATCTGCTACACTGCAACTTCAGTTGTTGAGAGAAACAACTAAATCTCCTGCCCAATCTTTGACAGACAAGTCAGATGGGCTGCATCCTCATCACTGAAGCTCCATAGGCTACAGATATGTGCTGGCATCTGAAGGATGATGCACAGCTACAACTCTACACTGCATATACAGATTCCCTCTGCACTACTGAAGTCACATCAGCCGCTTGTGTTGAAATCTCTCACGCTGCTGCTGCACTGCACTGTCCCTCTGAAGCCTTCTGCGCTGCTGCAGCTCTGCTCTGTGTTGCTGAAGTCACTTCAGCCTTTGCGCTGCTACTGCTTCTACACTGTTGCTGATCTGCTCTGCGTTGTTGCAGCTCTGCTCTGTGTTGCTGAAGTAACATCAGCCTTTGCGCTGCTACTGCTTCTATGCTGCTGCTGCTGCTCTGCACTGCTCCTCCCAGTCTTCAGATCTGCCTCTGCCTCTGCTTCATCTGTGATCTATGCACCCACTTCTCCACTTGTCCCGATACTGTCTTAAGGCTATCGTAGCTCGCTTGTGATCCAAGAGATGAGCTGCTCAAGGATCCCGCCTTACCTCTATGTAGCTCCTCTACATATCCATCTCACCCCACCTCCGTGGTTCATGGGCACTCATGGTTGCATCATCTTCTGACCCATCATCTGCCACAGCTGCTTTGGAAGAATATGCTTCCTTGTCCTTCTTATTCTCAAGACAATTGTTGGAAAAATGTCCCATTTCACCACACTAGAAGCACTTGATCTTTGAGAGATCCTTCTTTTTCTTTGGCTGCTTCTTTGATGCCAAGGCTGCATCTTCCTCGTCTTCCTTCTTCACTTGCTCGATCCAGAGCTATATTGCTTCTTGGTGAATCTACGGAGTTCTTCTTGACGCAGAACTGACCACAAGTTGTCCCAATTTGGGAGGTCCGCTCTGCCCAAGATAATTTGGACAAAGGCTTCCCACTCATCCGTGACTGCATTGAGGGCAGTCCTTGCCATCACATCGTCTTCCACCTTTGCACCAGTTGCAGTCAACTGATCTCTGCTCGATTGCAGTTTGAAGAGGAAATGCTCCATGTCTTCTCCCTTGGCCATCATGAATGACCTCATCTGTGTATCCAACAACATCTTCCTTTGGACAGATTTTCCCTCATATAGGGAAATCAAGGCCTTCCACATCTCATTAGCTGTGTTCTTCTCAACTAAGTGTGGTACAATATGGTCCTTGATTCCATCCATAATCAACCGCTTGGCATGCCCCGTAGCTTCTTTATGCTTCCAAAGGAGATCCAGATCTGTCGGTGTGGCCCGAGTTTGCTCTGCATGGTCTCTAAGGTTGTATGCCTCAAGGACTATCAGGATCCTTGCCTTCCAAACTGAAAAGTTTGAGAGGCCATCCAGCCTGTCCTAATCACGCAGTCCATGAGGAGCCATTTTCTTAGAATGTGTCGAAATTTCCCTTTCTATTTGCTAGAGAAATGGATCTAAGGCCTTTGGTGAAATAGGCACCTTCTGCTCCCTCTGACAACTAATTTCGCTCCTTGGAAATTTGCCAAATCTACCATGATTCAGCTTTCTTCGATCCTTTGATCAAACTGCAAGTTTCTTTGGCTAGAAACTCTTTGAGAAGCTGATCTCCTCCCGCTCTTTGTCACTTGTGCTAAGGCTAAAAATCTTAAACCTTCAGAGATTTAACCCCACCAGCACCTTCTGAATTTATGCAGCTTTTCTTCAGTCTTTTCTGGATCTGACAGATTTAGATCTGCATCACACTGGTAGGCTTCAGACTAATACAGTGTTGTTTTTGAGCTTCCTCTGCGCAATAATTGCATGGGCTTTCTAGGAGACAGCGTTAGACTACGTCACCCTTCGCTCTGCGTGAATCTGCCTTTGAAAATTGCGTTGTCCCTTCAAATCTGCGTTTCTGCTGCTTTTCCAGCTAGTTCCTGCAGCTAGAACCTTCAGATTCTTGCCAGTGACCCTCCTAGATCTGCAATTGCTCTAATACCATGTGGAAATTTCTGAATATTTACACTTTATGCATAAATTATTTATTGTTAATCTGGTTATGCTCCACCTACTTGGACAAGTTATTAACTGAATAAATTCAAGTTAAAATCGAAGCAAAACACATAACAGATCTCCACCAATTCAAATCTAGAACAAGTTCATGCACACATGACAAAGTGATAGTTATTTCTGGACAAATAGCCCCCGGAAAAACCGAACGCGCGAAAACCGGCCTTCTGGCTACTGGAGGGTTTTATTATTAAGAATTTTCTGAATACAACAAGCCTGGGCTTAGATCTGGACAACCTGACAGAGAAATAATAGATCTACAGCTCACTGGCTGATCTAGGGCCAAAATAATGACTGATCCACACCCTCAAACGGGATTTACAGAACTCAGCCAAAATTAGGGCCTAGAAACCCTAGCGCTGCCCCTGAAGCCTCTGTGTCAGCCTCTGAAGCCCCTCTAACCCTCAATGCTGCTCCGGAAAGGGCTGCGTTACCCCAGACTAGGTGACGCAGTCCCTATGCTGCCCCTTAGGGTCTCTGCGTAACCCTTGAGGGTTTCCTACAACAATTTATGTTGTCCTTGAGGGGCTGTGCAGCACCTACGTAGCACAAGTGCTACCTTTCCTGCTGCTTCTCCCCTGCTTCTCTGTGCTGGCTCTATGAGCTGATCTCTGCCTCTTGCTAATTCTAGACCCTGGGATCAGATCATCCCCTTGGCCTAAATTCCCCTCTCTGCAACTTAAACACTACTAAGATTTCTTAGCAAACCCGCCCTAGAATCTCAGCTTAGCTTCATTGCTCTGCCTATGTGTGTCTTTACAAATGACCCCAAGCCTTTTCTTTATACTTTTCTCGTTGGGAAACCAATGGCCATGATCAGATCTTGAATCAATGGCTAAGATTAAAAGAAAGCTTGATCCATGTGACTTAAGACAATTTCATCACATGTTTAATTAAATTCACTTTAACTATTTAGGTTCCTTAAGTTTTAACTTAGGAAATACATTAAAATAATTAATTAATTTAATATCTCCTAAACTAGATGAAATTTCCCAAATCCTTTTCTGGGTCTTGTAGATCAAATGTACTCTAGTCCCTCCACAAAATTTGGGAGCTAGAGCACAACCAATGCTACCCCAAATAAAACAAAATCTCAACAATTCAGTGATCAGATCCAGAGAGGGGCAGAAGCAGAGACTGGTCAAGAGGACCAGGAGTGCATTTCAGAGAGGCAGCACTTACACAGAGAGAGACAACATATTTTTCTGAAGGGGTGACGCAATCCCTGCAGAAAATCACGCTAAAGCAGCGCAATGTCTCTTGGAGTTAGTCTGGAGATAGCTAGAGACTGGGGTTTTTGAGCCAGGAGGGCCAAAATCCAATCTCAGATCAGCTAGATCAGTTGCAGAAAGAGGTGGCGCAATTTCTCAGGCTTGCCCACGTAGGCTTATGCAATTCCAGCGTAGGCACTCATGCAGAGGCAAAGAAGGGCTTCACCAGTGCTGTTTAGATCAGTCGGAGACTTGCAGAGTGAGGTATATTTCATAATTATATTTGTTGTCTAGATTTCTCTGAAGGGTTTGCCGGATATTGACACCCTAGTTGTACTCAATATTTTGCTATTTAATAATACAAACCCTGAAATCTGTTGCACCGGTTTTCCCGAGTTGTGTTTTTCCGGGGACTTAGTCCAAAATTAATTGTGTCAAATGTGGTTGTTTTTCATTACATTTTGTTCAGTTTGTTTCAGTACTTAGATTTATTTTGCAGCATTATTTGTGTAGACTACTTCAGTAATTACTTCGGTATTTCAATGTAATGAAATAATTATCAAAATAATAGGAGAAGTAATTCAGATTTGTTGCAATAGGAATCCAGATCTAGGATTTTTCACACATTGATATATCCTTTAAAAGTAGCTTCCCAAAACTTCGGGACTCCTCCCATCAGTGAAAGTCTGTAAAGAGCAAGGAGCCTTAGCTGTGGTGACAGTGGGGTAAGTCTCCATCATTTCCCTTGACCTAGCAGTTGCCCTTATAGGAACCCCTCTTAGGTCTCTCGCTGGTTTGAGTGGTAACAAAGCCTATTTTGAGGGTTTGTTCTATTGCTTTGTTGATTTAATGCAAACCCTATCTTTAACTTTTATGATCTGGATTGGATCATTATATTGTTTTTCTATGACAGTGATGACAATATCGTCGATATTCGGAAATATCGCAATATTTTCGGGGAAACAAAATATCGCGATATTTTCTCTCCCCGAAAATATCGCGATATTTCCAAAATATCGGCAATATTTCGGCAAATATCGCGCAATGACAGAAAATATCGCCGGGCTTCTCCTGGCCGCGGCTAGAAAAGGGAAAAAATGATTTTTTTTTTCATTTCTATTTGTGAGTGGTTGAGAAGGAAGGCTAAAGCATTATGGAGGTTTTCAAAGAGCAATTGGTGATCGAACAACCATTATCACCAGCAACTAAGTAGTTTTTCATCATCAAAAATTGAAGAACAATGAGACAAAATCCATCTCTTTCATTAACAAGTATGTTCTTCCAAACCCATATTTTAATGAATTTTTTTATAGATTTAGGGCTATGCATGCTTGCCTCTTTGCCTACCAACATTGTGCTACTTTGTTTTTTTTTTCCATTTACTATGATTTTCATGCCCATGAGCCAATGCAAGAGTTTTGTCCATATTTGGTCAGCAAGCTTCATCTTTTTTAAACATTCTTATGCACCCTCTTATTGCCAATTTTTCATTCACGTTGCAAACGACGTATTTGTTGAGATTTTGTGTATTTTGAGTAGCATCAGTTGTGCTCTAGGTCCCAAATTTTGAGGAAGGACTAGAGTTCACTTGATCTACAAGACCTAGAAATGGATTTGGGAAATTTCGTCTGGTTTAGGAGATATTAAATTAATTAATTATTTTAATGTATTTCCTAAGTTAAAACTTAGGAAAATAAAATAATTAAAATGAATTTAATTAAACATGTGATGAAATTGTCTTAAGTCACACGGATCAAGCTTTCTTTTAATCTTAGTCATTGATTAAAGATTTAATCTTGGCCGTTGATTTGTCAACAAGAAAAGTATAAAGGAAAGGCTTGGGGTCATTTGTAAGTCACACAGAGGCAGAGTACTGAACCTAAGCTGAGATTCTAGGGCGGGGTTGCTAAAAATTCTCAGAAGTGTTTCAGTTGCAAAGAGGGGAATTTAGACCAAGGGGATGATCTGATCCCGGGGTCTAGAATACACAAGAAGCAGAGAAGAGATCAGCAAGGACATCGCAGAGAAAGGTAGCAGCAGCAGACAGCAACAACAGCAGCAGTTTCTTTTAGGGGCAGCGCTGGGGTTTCCAGGCCTAGATCTGGCTAAGTTCTGTAAATCCCGTTTGAGGGTGTGGATCAGTCAGTATTTTTGGTCTTAGATCAGCCAGGAGCTGCAAATCTAGAGTTTTCTCTGTAGAGTTTTCCAGATCTGGAACCCATAATTGTGTATTCAGAAATATTCTTAATAATAGAGCCCTCCAGCAGCCAGAGACCGGTTTTCCCACATTGGGTTTTTCCGGGGACAGTTTGTCCACAAACAACTGTCACTTTGTCTATGTGTGCATGTGCTTATTCTAGATCTGAATTGGTAGAGATCTGTTATGTGTTTTGCTTTGATGTTAACTTGAATTTATTCAGTTGATAACTTGTATAATTAGGAGAAGATTAATCGGATTAACAGTAATAATTTCTGCATAAGAATTAAGATTCAGAAATTTCAACATGGTATCGGAGCAATCGCAGATCTATAAGGGTCACTAGCTGAAGAATCTGAAGGATCTAGCTGCAGAAAGCAGCTGGAAAGGCAGCAGAAAAGCAAATCTGAAGGGACAGTGTAATATTCCTAATTAGCAATGGCTAATTGGAATATTCGATTTTGCTCAATTTTGCCTTCTATAGTTTATTTATAAATAAAAGGGTGAGTAAAGGGGGATATAACTCACTTTGGGAATAAAGTCACTCCCTAGTAGCACAACGTTGTAACTTAAAGGGAGCCAAGGGGGGCCAAGGACCACATAGAGAGGGGGGCCATGTATGCACTAGGAGGGACTGCGCAGATGGAGAGGAGCACGTGGCAAGAGGGAGGCTACGTTGAGGAGATGGGCCTTAGGGTTTGAGAGAGGCCAACGTTATAAGAGAGGGAGGAGCCTCCTCATTTGGTCATTCCGAGTTTATGCATTTGAGCTAGTCACTTCGACTTCTTGAGCACGCTGGGTGTTTAGCCTGTCTGCAACACTGTTTAGTGCATCGAGTGTCTCCGATCGGAGATCTCACCCTTAGCCCCGGGGGACTTCGAGTGCCTGCTCGGGCAAGGTAGTTTCATCATCATTTTGTGGGAGGATTGATGTTTGGGTTTTCTTGCGGAGCTAGGCATTCAGAGACTACGCAGTCTTGAGAGGGAGGACGTAGTCCATTGTAGGGGAGCTCCGGATTGAGTTTCTTGCAGGGGTTTTGAGCTTGGAGATTGAGCAAGGGATCAGCCCTTGCCTGTTGGAGGATTTTGGTGGAGTTTGAGGCTGCATTTCTGTGGTTTCTATTCAGCCTCTGCACAGAGCCTTGGAGGACAGCATAATTCCCCAAGGGGGGTGATTTTCGGGGGTCATCCATTTCAGATATGTTTTCTGGGTTTTGCTGTGATTGGTGAGTAGAGGTGCATTCCAGATTTTTAGCTCATTCCGGCGAGGGAATCAGCCCCAAATCATCAGTTCATTTCAGCAGTAGCAGCTACACGACAGTTTTCCAGCAGCTGGGACGCAGTTCAGAGAGCAACCATTCCTTGGACATTCTGAGAGTATTTCTTCACTTACCCTGAGCAAGTCTAGGTGCCATCACTCTGATCACCTATTGTACTTCATTATATTTCTCAGTATAATAAAATGGCTTAGCATTTTCTCTCTATATTTCTGGAGCATCTGTTATGCATTCTATCTATGCTATTGTATGTCTGCATTACTGTTATTTTTATATCTTCGGGCATTCTAGTTCTATACCACTTGGTGTGTTTTCCTCATACTCTTAGACGGAGTCTGGAAAGGGCCAGGTAGCCTCTAGATCTCACCCCCTTCTCAGAGGTGAAATATCTGGTAAACGCCCTCCTAGTCCATCTCTGGTTGGAGTTTGCTTGTGTTTAAGGGATATCCCTGAAAAGGGATATTTCAGTGGTATCAGAGCATAGTTCTAGCTCAGCCTGTGGAGCTAGTTGTATATGACACCGGAGAAGAAGCCCTACATTTGTTACAGAGGCAGGAAATACAGAGATCTTGAGCGTAGGTTGGAGAACACCTACGGAGAGGGAGACTATGTTCGGGTGGTGGACACAAAACAGGAGGAGCCCATGATAGACGCAGAGCAGGAGGAGCCTGTGTTAGATTCAGAGTAGAGAGAGCCGATGGCAGATGATAGTGAGGCAAAACAGTTTGGGGAGGCACTCCTAAAATCGGTGCAGGATCTAGCGAGACAGATTGAGGTGATGGGTTAGAGATTCACCGCTGTGGAGGCTAGACAACATGAGACCCCACGGGTTTTCCAGGTAGGTGAGGGATCGGGTACATCCCACCATTTGCCGGAGCATGGTGCTACTCAGCGTGATACTACTCAGCAGATGGCTTCACATGCACCTACACGCTCTGCCATGCCCACTTTTCTGGGAGCAGACACAGGGGCAGGAGCCCAGCAGGAGACAGAGCCAGGCCATATGGGCGATTATTTTGCAGAGTATCAGGCCTATGGGCAGGAGTTCAAGGATGCTCTCTCGTTCAGAGATTTTTTTTAGCTCCAGCGGGACAGTAGACCCCGCGACCATCATAGAGGGCACTAGCATTATCATGATGGAGATACCCACCGCACAGCTAGCAGATTCCACTTGCCTACGTTTGATGGTTCATCAAACAGTTCGGCGAAGTCTTGGGTGGAGAAGCTGGACATCTATTTCCAGCTTAACCAGATGTCGGAGACAGAGGCCATCAAGGTGGCGACATTACATTTGGATGGTGAGGCCCAGGACTGGTGGTTCCATGGGATGGTTACACTCGGACATTCTACAGTGACGACATATGCCGAGTTCACCAGGAGGTTGATAGAGAGATTTGACCGAAGGGATCCGGAACAGCGCTTTGTTGAGCTGACGAGGCTCAAACAGACCGGGAGCCTAGAGACATACATTGCAGACTTCTTGCGGGTTTCAGTAATGGTGCCAGATCTATCCACGACGCGGATGATTTACATGTTTGTTGAGGGGTTAGCAGAGCCACTTCGAGGTCTAGTCAGAGCTACAAGACTAGCCACACTCCAGGATGCTATTAGCAGGACCTGGGATTTGCAGGATGCCTTACCCAGGACCCGGACACCTTACCCCCAGAGACAGGCTTTCCAGCCTAAGGGGAAGGACGTGAGGATTCCGCCTCCAAAGGGGAATCCAGGACGGGCACAGATGGATGATGATGCCAGGAGGGAGTTGAAGAAGAAGCGGTTGTGCTTTACCTGTCAGGAGGCGTGGGCACTGGGACATAGATGTGCTGCTAGCAAAGCACATTTTATTGAGGTCTTCTCCGAGAGTAGTGGGGAAGAGGATGAGGAGGATGACGTGGAGGTCGGAGAAAGTCATGCAGCGCAGGATCCTTTGCCACCTCCACCACCAACAGCAGGTGGTGCGGATTTTGCACCTACCGGAGGGGCCCTTGCAGCATTGCGAGGAGTTCCCAAGTATTTGACGCCGCGCGTACGAGGGACAGTACGTGGCCAGCGAGTATCAGTTTTGATTGACAGTGGAGCAACCCACAACTTCATCGATGCACAGATGGTTGAGCGGAGAGGTATTCAGACTGAGAGCTTCGATGGATTTTCAATTCTGGTCCCAGGAGATCAAACCATGATGTGTGCTCGTTATGTTCCAGAGTTATCAGTGACGATGGGCACCTACACACTGACTGATCACTTTTTCATGGTCAATATTCCGGACACCAACATGGTACTGGGTGTTCAGTGGCTTATCACTCTAGGGAAGGTCACTACAGATTGGAAGGCCCTAGAGATGGAGTGGGATGATGAGAAGACAGGGAGGCATGAGAAGATACGGGGACAGCACACATATCCGCCTCAGACTGTTTCGGCTCATCGGATGGAGGCAGTCCTCCGTAAGGGAGACGTAGAGTGGGCAGTGGAGCTGCGTGCATCAGAGGCAGGGACTACAGGGCAGACGGTGCACCCAGAGATACAGTCCATCCTTGACAGGTATGCCATAGTGTTTGGGGATATTCCGCCGGGACAGCCACCGGACCGGGGTTTTGAGCACACCATTGAGCTTGAGCAGGGCATACAGGCAGTGATTACTACCCCCTATAAGCATCCCAAAGCCTATCGGGATGAGATTGAGCGGGCCATCCAGGAGTTGCTGGCTCTTGGGCACATCCGGCTGAGCACGAGTCCTTTTGCTTCTTCCGTGGTGTTGGTGAAGAAGAAGGACGACACCTTGAGGATGTGTATTAACTACAGGGCCCTGAACAAGAAGACCCTGAAGAACAGGTACCCTATACCCAGGATCGATGAGTTGATGGATGAGTTGAGAGGAGCCCAGTTCTTCTCAAAGATTGATTTGAGATCGGGGTACCATCAGATTCGCGTGAAGGAACAGGACATTCCCAAGACCGCCTTCAGGGGTCACTATGGGCACTTTGAGTTTTTGGTGATGCCCTTCGGGCTAACCAACGCCCCAGCGACATTCCAATCTTGCATGAATCGCATCTTCCGCGGTCACTTGAGGAAGTTTGTGTTGGTGTTTTTTGATGATATCCTCATTTACAGCAGGACTTGGGAGGAGCATCTCCAGCACATTGAGGCAGTGTTGCGCATTTTGGAGGAGCAGCAGTTCTATGCCAAGCTCTCCAAGTGTGAGTTTGGGTTGACGGAGATGTTGTACTTGGGACATATCATAGGGGTGGACGGAGTGAGAGTCCATGAGGAGAAGATCAGGGCCATCAGAGATTGGCCGGAGCCGAGGAACGTGACAGAACTTCGGGGATTCATTGACATTTGTACTTATTACAGGAAGTTTGTCAAGATTTTCTCATAGCTTGTTGCACCCCTTACAGATTTGATGAAGAAGGGGGCATTCAGTTGGTCGGATACAGCGCAGCGAGCCTTTGACAGGCTCAAGGAGGTGATGAGCAGCTGCCCTGTGCTTGCATTGCCGGATTTTACGCAACGATTTGTTTTGGAGTGTGATGCGTCGGGAGAGGGGATCGGCGCAGTATTGATGCAGGGAGGTCACCCTATAGCCTTTGAGAGTTGGAAGCTCCTTCCACACGAGAGGTTGTATTCGATATACGACAAGGAGATGTTGGCCATTATGCATGCATTGGCCAAATTAAGGCAGTATTTAGTGGGTAACAGGTTCAGGGTGAGGACTGATCACAACAGACTCTGGTTCTTTTTGGAGCAGAAGCAGCTACAAGAGAGGCAGCAGAAGTGGATCAGTAAGATCCAGGCATATGACTTTGACATTGAGTATGTCAAGGATAAGAACAACGTGGTAGCAGATGCCCTTTCATGTAGACCAGCCACGTTGTCCCTTATGAGCTTGGATATAGACTGGAGGGCTCAACTTTTAGTAGAGTACTCCAAGGACAGATTTGCATGTGAGGTTCTGGATGGACGGGTGGTGGATGACAGGTACAGAGTGGTCGATGAGATCATCTACTACAGGGACCGGATCTTCTTGACTGAGGGATCTCAGCTCAAGAAGAAGATACTTCAAGCATCACATGATTCACCATTGGCCGGCCATCAGGGGTTTACCAAAACCTACAGGGCCATTAGAGAGAGGTTCTCATGGAAGGGCCTCAAGGAGGACGTACTCCAGCACATCAGGGAGTGCAATGTTTGTCAGAGGAACAAGGGGGAGATGAGCCATCCCACAAGATTATTGCAGCCTCTTTCCATTCCGGAGGGGAAATGGGAGAGTATTTCGATGGACTTCATCACAGGGTTGCCCATGTTGCAGGGCAAGGATTGTATCTTTGTCGTCGTTGATCGACTGACAAAGTATGCACATTTCTTTGCCATATCCGCACACTACACAGCAGCACCGGTGGCCGAGTTGTTCTTCAGAGAGGTTTTCAGGCTACATGGTCTCCCTAAGACCATCATCAGTGACAGGGACAGCCGCTTCATGGGCAGATTTTGGCAGGAGCTTTTCCAGTTGGTGGGGACAGAGTTGACACCGAGTACTAGTTATCACCAACAGACAGATGGGCAGACGGAGATAGTTAACAAGTGGCTGGAGGGCTACTTGTGTAACTATGTCAGTGGGCAGCAGCGAGCATGGCTGAAGTGGCTGCATCTGGGAGAGTATTGCTACAACACTACACATCACATGTCCATTGGTATGTCTCCATTTTACGCTTTGTATGGATATCATTCTTTGTCTTTTGCTGATGTGATGTTTGGTGCTAGCAAGGCTCCAAGAGCCAAGATTTGGATCCAAGAGAGTCAGGATATTCTCCGAGCTCTCAAGGATAATATGGCTACAGCGCAAAACCAGCAGAAGTTGTATGCCGACAAAGGTCGGGTGGAGAGACAGTTTGAGGTAGGGGACTTGGTCTACCTACGATTACAGCCATACCGACAGTCGTCACTGAAGCAGAAGGGAGCTGAGAAGCTCAGGCCCCGCTTTTACGGGCCATACAAGGTGATACGCAAGATTGGGCAGGTTGCATATGAGTTGGAGTTGCCCCAAGGCAGCAAGATTCATAACGTTTTTCATGTGTCATGCCTGAAGAAGGCACTGGGGAAACAGGTGACAGTGACAGATGAGCTACCACCCACGGATGATGAGGGGCATTTGGTGTTACAGCCAGAGGCTATTATTGATACCAGGGAGAGGCAGCTACGGAGCAGGACAGTCCGGGAATTCTTGGTGAGGTGGAAGAATTTGCCGGATGAGGATGCCACTTGGGAGAGTGATAAAATTTTGCAGCATCCATCACTTCAATTGCTTGAGGACAAGCAACATTTTGCCGGGGGGGACTGTAATATTCCTAATTAGCAATGGCTAATTGGAATATTCGATTTTGCTCAATTTTGTCTTCTATAGTTTATTTATAAATAAAAAGGTGAGTGAAGGGGGATATAACTCACTTTGGGAATAAAGTCACTCCTTAGTAGCACAACGTTGTAACTTAAAGGGAGCCAAGGGGGGCCAAGGACCACGTAGAGAGGGGGCCCACGTATGCACTAGGAGGGACTGCGCAAATGGAGAGGAGCACATGGCAAGAGGGAGTCTACGTTGAGGAGATGGGCCTTAGGGTTTGAGAGAGGCCAACATTATAAGAGAGGGAGGAGCCTCCTCATTTGGTCATTCTGAGTTTATGCATTTGAGCTAGTCACTTCAACTTCTTGAGCACACTGGCTGTTTAGCCTGTCTGCAGCACTGTTTAGTGCATCGAGTGTCTCCGATCGGAGATCTCACCCTTAGCCCCGGGGGACTTCGAGTGCCTGCTCGGGCAAGGTAGTTTCATCATCATTTTGTGGGAGGATTGATGTTTGGGTTTTCTTGCGGAGCTGGGCATTCAGAGACTGCGCAGTCTTGAGAGGGAGGACGCAGTCCATTCTAGGGGAGCTCCGGATTGAGTTTCTTGCAGGGGTTTTGAGCTTGGAGATTGAGCAAGGGATCAGCCCTTGCCTGTTGGAGGATTTTGGTGGAGTTTGAGGCTGCATTTATGTGGTTGCTATTCAGCCTCTGCGCAGAGCCTTGGAGGACAGCGTAATTCCCCAAGGGGGGTGATTTTCGGGGGTCAGCCATTTCAGATATGTTTTCTGGGTTTTGCTGTGATTGGTGAGTAGAGGTGGATTCCAGATTTTCAGCTCATTCCGGTGAGAGGATCGGCCCCAAATCATCAGTTCATTTCAGCAGTAGCAGCTACACAACAGTTTTCCAGCAGCTGGGACACAGTTCAGAGAGCAGCCATTCCTTGGACATTCTGAGAGTATTTCTTCACTTGCCCTGAGCAAGTCTAGGTGCCATCACTCTGATCACCTATTGTACTTCATTATATTTCTCAGTATAATAAAATGGCTTAGCATTTTCTCTCTATATTTCTGGAGCATCTGTTATACATTCTATCTATGCTATTGTATGTCTGCATTGCTGTTATTTTTATATCTTCGGGCATTCTAATTCTATACCACTTGGTGTGTTTTCCTCATATTCTTAGACGGAGTCTGGAAAGGGCCAGGTAGCCTCCAGATCTCACCCCCTTCTCAGAGGTGAAATATCTGGTAAACGCCCTCCCAGTCCATCTCTAGTTGGAGTTTGCTTGTGTTTAAGGGATATCCCTGAAAAGGGATATTTCAGACAGCGCAGTTTTCAGGAGCATACTCACACAGAGGGAAGGGTGACGTTGTCTAGCGCTATGTCCTAGCAAGCCCACGCAATTACTGCGTAGAGGCAGCTTAGAAACAACGTTGGTTGGGTCGAAGCTAGCCATTTTGATTCAGACCTGAATCTGTCAGATCCAGAAAAAGTCTGCAGAAATTCAGAAGCGCTGGTGGGGTTAAACTTCTGAAGTTTTCATATTTTTCGCCTTAGCACAAGTGACAAATTTTGGGAAGAGATCAGCTTCTCAGAGAGTTTCTTTCCAAAGGAAACTTGCAGTTTGGTCAAAGGATCAAAGAACAAGCTGAATCATAGTTGATTTGGTAGATTTCCAAGGAGGAAAATCAAGTGCCAGAGGGAGCAGAGGGTGCCCAGTTCGTAAAGGACCCTAGATCCAAGATCTCTAGCATAGAGAAGAGGAGCTCCGACACATTCTGAGCAGATGGCTCCTCATGGACTGCGTGATCAGGATAGGCTAGAGGGCCTCTCAAACTTTTTTGTGTGGAAAGCTAGGATCTTGATTGTCCTTGAGGCATATGGTCTAAGAGACCATGCAGAGCAGACCTTGGCCACGCCGACAAATGCGGATCTCCTACGAAAGCATAGAGAAGTTGATGGGCATGCCAAGCGGCTGATAATGGACAGTATCAAGGACCATATTGTACCACACATAGTTGAGAAGAGGACAACTAATAAAATGTGGAAGGCCTTGACTTCCCTGTATGAGGGAAAATCAGTCCAAAGAAAGATGTTGTTGGAGGCCCAATTCAGGTCATTCATGATGACCTAGGGAGAAGACATCGAGCACTTCCTCTTCAGATTGCAGTCAATCAGGGATCAACTGACTGCAACAGATGCAACCGTAGATGATGCAGTGATAGTCAGAACTGCCCTCAAGGATGAGTGGGAAACCTTTGTCCAAAGTATCTTGGGTAGAGCGGACCTCCCAGATTGGGACAGCTTGTGGTCGATCCTGCAGCAAGAAGAACTACAAAGATTCACCAAGAAGCAGCACAACCCTGTGTTGAGCAAGGTTAAGAAGGAAGAGGAGGAAGATGCAGCCTTGGCATCAAAGAAGCAGCTGAAGAAGAAGAAGGATCTTTCTAAGATCAAGTGCTTTCAGTGTGGCGAAATGGGACATTTTGCCAGCCATTGTCCACAAAAAAAGAAGGACAAGGAAGCATCTTCTTCCAAAGCAGCGGTGGCAGATGATGGGTCTAGAGATAATGTAGCCATGAGTGCTCATGAACCACGGAGGTGGGGTGACATGGACATGTAGAGGAGCTACATGGAAGTAAGGCGAGATCCTTGAGCAGCTCATCTCTTGGATCACAAGAGAGCTATGGCAGCCTTAAGACAGTAGCGGGACAAGTGGAGCATTGGGTGCATAGATCACAAATGAAGCAGAGGCAGAGGCAGATCTAGAGGCTGGGAGGGGCAACGCAAAGCATAGCAGCAGCAGCGTAGAAGCAGTAGCAGCACAGAGGCTGATGTGGCTTCAGCAGCACAGAGCAGTGCTGCTTACGCAGTGTAGAGCTGCAGCAGCGCAGAGAGCTTCAGAGGGACAGCATAGTGCAGTAGCAGCGTGATAGATTTCAGCACAAGGAGATGATGTGACTTCAGTAGTGCAGAGGGAGTCTGATTACGCTAGCAGAGCTGTAGGTGTGCATCGTTCTTTAGATGCCAGCACAGATCTGTATCCTATGGAGCTTCAGTGATGAGGATGTAGCCCATCAGACTTGTTTGTCAAAGATTGGACAGGAGATTCAGTTGTTACTCTCACATAAACAAGTTGCATGGTCATCAGCAGTCCTGCAGTCCTGAACAGCAGATAACCATTAGGGACTCGTCTGATGGTTTGTGGCAGTGATGGGCAGCAGTTAGAATAGCAGCCAGCCATTGTTGAGATGGCAGGAGGCTAAACCTTCGTGGTATACAGATATTAAATGCTCACAATACTGGGTGATATTGTTATCTGAATATACCGTTTCAGTATTTTTGATACATTGCCATTTTATAGGGTATATTGTTGTTGCTCTGGTCTAAATTTTGAGAGACAGTTCTGCATAAGATCTGAAATGGACCAAGCCCAAACAGGCTTGGATACCAAATTAAAAAGTATTTAATGTATTTCCTAAGTTAAAACCAGGAAAACAAAGCAAAATTAAGTTGGTTCAATTAAACAACGATAGAAGGTATCTTAAGTCCTTGGGATAAGTTTTCTTTTGGCTGTCCATTGAGATTAAAGATTTAATCTTGGTCGTTGATTTGTCAACGAGAAAAGTATAAAGGAAAGGCTTGGGGTCATTCCCCATACAACTTCTCTAAACATCACTTATTACATTACAATTACAAATTTTTATTGCAATTTCTGCCCTGCGGGAAATTAAAAAAATTAAAAAATTACCTAGACCTAACCAAATTCCACGAAATTTTTTATGTGATCTAATATGGTAATAAACATTGACCGTAGACACTAGGACTCACCCAAGGCCTCACCATCAAGCCGTACTCCAGCTTCGGGGTAAATTTGGATGAAAAAACTCAATTAATTATTAAGTTTCGGGAGGAAGATGATAATTAACCAAGTGAAAAAAGACCTCCCAGAGTAATACTCACTTGTTGGCAAGGTCCCAAGCTACCTAAGCCTATTACAGACTCAAAACTCATCATTACTAGCATCACTTATTACAAAACAATTCCCCACAGGGTGTGGAATCTGGGTACAAGAGAAAATGATGAGAAGTAGAAGTAGAGTTTAAAGACTCTGGTAATCTGATGATATCTGATGATACAAGTTTCTTTTGGTACATCCTTGGGCATGGAGTATTCATATAATCATCAAGTGCCACTCCAATGGTCAACGAGTCCTTTACTAAAACCCTTCTTTGCTTTACCTTTTCCTGCTAGAGCCACATTTTCCTATTCTTCCTCACTTTTTTGGGTCTTACTTCTACTGCCACTGACAAGACTCAACCTAAGCTCCTCCTAAGTGAAATCGCTCCCTAAATGATCCCAACTCGGTAGGGTATCTCATCCATTAATCACTTGAATAAATCCCACTACTTTGAGAACCCGTTCAAGGCTTTTCTCACGAGCTCATCATACTCTAGCTTAAATTTGATAGCTACTAACTCAACTATGTCTTCGCCCTTGTTTATCTAATTATTTCTTAGCTTCTCTCTAAAAATCATCTTCCTATTCACAGTAGCAAACTGGAACAAATTTAGGATGGCATCCCACATCTTCTTAGTTATTTCCAAATATGCTATATGTGGAACTATATGATACTTGAATCCATCTAGGATTATCCACCTCGCTTTGGCATCTTCCTTCTTGTATGTAAGAATTTGTGTTGCATCTGTTGGCACGACTACAACACTAGTCGCATATTCCCTGAGACCATTTTCTTCTAGTAACAATAAAATTTGTGCTTTATAGACATCAAAGTTAGATGCACCATCCAATCTGTCCTAATCGCTCAATCTAGTTGAAGTTATTTTTATAACCCTAAAAAAATAAGCCAAAACCCCAAATAAATATGAAGAAATTGAATTGGGTTCTAAACTCTCAATTTTCTCTTCCTATACCTTGCACTAAACTTCTTCCCCTTAGATCTGCTCTGATGCCATGTGAAAATTATATTGTAGTTAATTTGGTAATTATTGTCATGTATTTTAGATTATTTGTCCCAACAAATTAATTTACTGCAAATACCAAATAAAAACACAACTGTAAATTCCACCGAATATTTAATCATAGAAACAGAGAAAAACCACAAACAAAATAGACACCAATATTTTTGGACAAATTGTCCCTAGAAAAACCCCAAGGTGGGGAAAACTAGTTCTACAAATAAGGGTTTTATTAACCTTCAGCAAATCTGTAATTGAAATAATCCATACACTTCTTTCCATAAATTAGTAAAGCACCGACAAATTAGTTACTTCACTTCTGCAAGCAACTTCGACCTCTTGAGCCCCAAGGGATAGCTCAGTTGGTTGAGTTCCTATTGCTAAGTACATGCAAATTGGAAGGTCACAAGGTCAAATCTCCTCGACGCCCTTAGGGTTAGGCCCAACCAGATAAGCCAGCGGGTAGATGCTTTCAGGTGGATCTTCCCGAAATATTACTTGTGGATGTAGCGACCACTCAATGATCGTGAACCATAGTTGAAAAAAAAAAAAAAACTTTGACCTCTTGGAAGCTATACGGCCCCTCTAAATCAATTCCGCCCTTCTATACAGACCTTAATTGATCCACACATGCGGCCTAGAGAACCCACTGGCAACTCGCACTCCTTGGCAGAATAATTCAGCATACACTAGAAAATCGATCTCTCTGGTAAACTCGGATTTTCTCCTGCAAATCGATCACTCTGGAAAATTTGCTCTTCCTCTAGCAGCTCCACCTCTCTCTGGCTGTAATATTCCTAATTAGCACCGCTAATTGGAATATTTGATTTTTGTATAATTTTGCCACCTATAGTTAATTAATAAATAAAAGTGAGAAAAGAGGGGTCAACTCACTTAAATAAAATAAAGTGCTTCCCTAGTAGGAGCAACGTTATAACTTAAAGGGGAGCCTTGGGGGTCCACACCACGTATGAGAGGAGGCTCACGTAGCCACTAGAAGCTTCTGCGCAGGCCCATGAGGAGCACGTGGGAGAGAGAGGGACCACGTAGGGTTTTGAGGAGGGCCAGCGTTATAAAAGGAGGGAGACCTATCTCATTTGGGCATTATTGATATTGTTGATGATATTGAGCTAGACTTCTGTCTACTTGAGCACGCTGGCTGTTTAGTCGGTCTGCAGCACTGTTTAGTGCGACTGAGTGTCTCCGGTCGGAGATCTCACCCTTGGCCCCGGGGGACTTCGAGTGCCTGCTCGGGCAAGGTTTTTCTTCAGTCTTTAGCAGGAGATTTGCGGGTGTTTTGTTTGGGAGTTTTGCTGAGGAGCTGAGCTTCATTGGGTGACTGCGCAGTCCTTGGAGGGAGGACGCAGTTTGAGTTGGAGCTGTTCAGTGGTAGAGATTTCTGCAGGAGATTCAGGCCTATTCCGGTGTGGAGGTTCAGCGTTTATCATTTGGTGAGTTTCCTGAGTTGTGGCCCCATTTCAGTCTATTTCAGTTGGTGTCTGCGCTGGTCTTGGAGGGACAACGTTTTTCTAGGAGGGGGGTTTTTGGGGTGATTTTTGGAGGTGGTCCATTTTGTATATGGTTTCTGGGTTTTGTCCGGGGTGGTGAGTTCAGGTGGTCTGCCGATTTTCAGCTCATTCTGGCAAGGGGATCAGCCCCTAGCTTCGGTTCATTTCAGCAGCGACGGTTTCAGCGGTTCTTCAGTGGGATACGGTTTCTTGTAAGCGACCATTCTGTTTTTCTGAGAGGGTTCCTCACTTGCCTTGAGCAAGGATAGGTGCATTTATTCTGATTATCCATTGTATCTCATTATATTCTCAGATTAATAAAATGGCTTAGCATTTCCGGCATTTTTATGTGTATTTGCTTTATGTTCTATTTACGGCATTTTCTATATTGTCGTATGCTTGTATTGCTGTCTATTTCCTATTGGGGATATTACAGTGGTATCAGAGCATAGTTCTGGCTCAGCCTGTGGAGCTAGCTATCTATGGAAAATATGAGGATCACAATGCCTACATTCTTACCTAAAGAACCGAGACAGCGTGGTCATGTACCCTTTGAAGATTATTTCCGAGAATGGGAGTCCATGGGGGAAGACCTCAAAGCAATTTTGCCCTTCAAAGATTACTGTCAGCTCAGAGAGGATGGAGTTTCTAGCATACATAGTTCAGATTTGCAGCCACATGCATCGACAGTTGGGGCAGCCAACACTTTTGAGGTCGGGACTCTTGTAGACCAAGGGTCAAATCTCATTGCTACTATAGAGCAGCCTGGTTGCACTGCGCTGTGCAACATGGGAACACTCAAGGAGGAATCGAACCATCATTCTCATGAGCCATTGTTGGATTGTACATTGCACTTGGAGGATGAGGGCACCCAGGATTGCAGGGAGTCTGAGGTTACACCTAGTGTGACACAGGATACCCCCTCATTGGAGACCTCCTTGGCCATGACAGTTGATGTGGTAGTGGAGAAGGTAGAGCCGACCTCAGTAGAGCCAACCATTGAGGTGATGACCGGAGTCATGTCTGAGTCTTCAGGTGGTAGCAGCACACGAAAGATGGGTGAGGCATTAGGAGATATATCCACCTTCGATGAGGCACTAGCAGGTACAGAGGTATTGGATGATGGTCGCATACAGCGGTATCACCAACTTCAGACGGACCTTCGAGTTTTGAGAGGGAAGGCCACGTCAGTACAGGAGGCCATTTTGTTGCAGGACCAGGAGCTGGAGGGTATGAGAGTGACTTGTGCCAAGTTGGCAGCCAAGTTGGTCCGCATTGGGGAACGACTAGATTCCCTGATGGTACAATCAGAGGGCACGTTGGAGCATCAGATCATTCCCCTTCAGGCATGCATGGATGGGACTAGCGGTGTTGTTGGGTCATCTCTTCCCGTTGGAGAGAGAGAGGCAGAGCCACCTAGTCAGATCTCATACGTTGACTTGGATAGCGGTATGAGTCGATCAGAGTTGCACAGGATACAGCATCCACATGTTGAGGTTGAATGGCGAGAGATTTTGAGTTGGTACTCAGTGGAGCGGGCTATGGAGATAGTGATGGATCCGAGTGTAGCTCAGCAGGATCTTCTATGCATGGGGAATACAGGAACCCCAGATTGGCATTGGGATCTAGGTGGGATCACCTACCGTTTCCCAGGCAGGTTGGTTGACTATGCCTTGGAGAGTACAGTTGGCCTAGTAGTAGAGCATGTGCAGTTTTGGTCAGCTCCAGTGGCCAACTAGTTTATGGACAGACTCCCTAGGTTGTCTTGGCATGACATTCATACACGGGATCACGGGGTGGTCAGCACACCTTGGCAGGAGCTTGTCGGAGGAGGTGGCATTGGGAGGCCACCAAATGGCACCTTGTATGGGGCCAAGGATTCTTCACCTTGGTGTGGGGCACAGAGGGGGACGCGGCGGAACCGAGCGGTGGTGGTAACACCTGCGCTTTGCCCGAGAGATTCACTTCTCGGACCCCTTGAGGAGGATTTGGAGTGATGATCCTTTCGTTGGCGGTATAGTGATACGACGGTGGAGACGATATTCTGCGATTGGTGGTAGTTCGACATGTAGGGAGCACGGCTCTAGGTCATCACATCCGGATGTGTGGGAGCCTCTAGCATTGGCGGTGGATTGCGGTGGACATGGAGTAGCATGGTGGTGGTGTACCATAGTGTGTGTGGGACTGCATTGTGGAGTAGGAGTGTCCTACATCACATTGAGAGCACGCGGGGAGTGACCGATGCCTGGACACAGTCAAGGCACGAGACGGTATAGGGTGGCACAGCAGTAGCTTGGGGTATCCAGCAGTATACAGGGGTATGCCTGAGTGTGCAGTGGCATGTCGAGGAGTACTTGGATGATCGGTGGTATGCAAGGGCATACGGTGCTGCACAGCAGGGTTTTAGAGTATTGCGTCCAGGGAGACTCACAGACAGGGACACCAGGCTTACCTTTGGGAGTAGTTCACCCAGAATCGATGGGGAGACAGATGCGCAGTACTTGGTGGTATCTGTGGGGACTCACACACCTGACTCGCTTCGACATCACTCACAGGTACAGCTGATTATGTTATTGACCTTTGGCACTTTGGGCATGAGCAGCAGGGTACGCGAGGCTCACCCAAGATATTTGGATGACACTCAGCACACTAGGGGAGAGATTTCTCAGCAGTGGCACTGGGTTGGTGTGCTAGTTGACAGCCACAGGACGGGGGATGAGATGATCCTCTGCAGAGGTGGTACATCAGTCATCACTGAGCCTACGCTTGGGGCGCAGGTCATGAGGGAGACATGCATCACTTTTCCCTCAGGGCATGTCGAGATCATGCATGAGCAGAGGATACTGGGTACAGCAAAGGTAGCATCCCAGTATGTGTTTGGGCTCCAGACACTATATCGACATTTTATCGAGAGGATGGGTGGCATGTTCGATGCGGATGAGATGGCGGAGGTAGAACAGGAGGGCATTCCTTCTGTATGCGAGGGTGAGGACTCTTTCTCATATGAGTCTATAGGATCAGTTGAGGAAGCTTAAGGGGAGCGAGACGATCATGCATGGATGGTGACAGTGAGCCAGGAGCTATATTCTGAGTGTCCAGGCTGAGCAGTCACGGGACTCTGCGGGAGATACTCTGGGTGAAGAGTCACTTGTGACAATTCAGCTAGAGCAGCAGGTGATGGAGCCTGAGTCGACAGAGGAGGACACTACTTACATCAGGCATGATATTCCTTTGAGAGAGAGCCAAATGGGTGCCCACATTGAGTCAATGAGGGATATGCGGCTAACATTGGGGTCGGTAGCGGTGGAACGGTCTTATGCCCACAGCCGCCCGAAGTCTGATGACAGCGTACAAATCCACATGTATTCTCTAGAGGTTTTGGAGGTCGATGGGATTGTTTTGCAGGGGACCAGTAGACAGCGGGAGCATGACATTCCTAATCAGGAGTGGGAGGAGTTGTTGGATATGGTGGAGCATCCATCTGTGGGTCGACACAGGGATGAGACGCAGATAGGTGCACATACAGTCGGCAAAGATGTAGTGTTTTTAGTGTGTAGCACTCTCCAGGAGTACATCGATGGAGCTTGCAGCATATCTTGCCCACTTTGGCCCGTTATAGAGAGAGGGGCTTCCTTCTACAAGCAACTTTCACTGGTAGGCAGGGCAGAGCAGTGGGAGTTGATTACGAGTTGGCGACAACACTCCCAGCATGTTCCATATGCAGTTGTTATCGCTACATCAGATTCTTCTTCCATGATGTACTGGCGGGAGATCATGAGTTGGTACCCTCTTGATGTTATGGTATTCTTCGGAGGGAGCATAGCGGAGCAGGGGCCCATGGACATAGCACATGTTATAGATTCTAGTTGGCAGGGGGACACAGGTCATCATTTCTTCAGCACCCCATCCCGATTTCAGGGGAGTAGGATCAGCATGGGATTGAGTCAGGACTTGGACTGGAGAGAGGTGAGGAGTTTGTATGCAATTGGTGGGTGGAGGAGTAGCATATGCGGCTACAGAGTGCAATGCGACGGGGAGCAGGAGCAGTGATGCTTGTTGGTGGTCTTCACCTCTTAGAGCATTGGTCATAGCTAGAGGCAATGCACAGTCCGAGCCATGGGACTTGTGCGATTATTGGCCACGGTGGCGATGGGATCCGGGAGGATTATTGGTTGGTTGGTACTGTGAGAGGTCACTTTGGGATCTTGGCATTGAGATACCCCTTCGTATCAGGGTGATGCAGAGGTCAGAGAGGTTTCAGTGGGACCCAGGCACATTTTGCAGTATCGGTAGGGAGCATCAGCTAGAGAGGAGGCTTGTTCAAGCGTTGCTTGAGGACAAGCAATTTTGCCGCATGAGGATGCCACTTGGGAGGATGAGAGGATCTTGCAGCATCCATCACTTTAGTTGCTTGAGGACAAGCAACGTTCTGCCGGGGGAGACTGTAATATTCCTAATTAGCATTGCTAATTGGAATATTTCATTTTTGTATAATTTTGCCGCTTTAGCTAAAAATAATAAATAAAGTGAGAAATAAGGGGGTCATCTCACTTTATAAAATAAAGTGCTTTCCTAGTTGATGGACGTTGTAACTTAAAGGGGTGGCCTTGGGGGTCCACCACGTATGAGAGAGGCTCACGTAGCCACTAGAAGCACGCGCGGGCCCATGAGGAGCACGTGGGAGAGAGGACGCTGGTTTTGGAGGGAAACCAATGCTATAAAAGGTGGAGGAGCCTCCTCATTTGGGCATTATTGATATTGTTGATGATGTTGAGCTAGACTTTTGTCTACTTGAGCACGCTGGCTGTTTAGTCGGTATGCAGCACTGTTTAGTGCGACTGAGTGTCTCCGGTCGGAGATCTCACCCTTGGCCCCGGGGGACTTCGAGTGCCTGCTCGGGCAAGGTTTTTATTCAGTCTTTAGTAGGAGATTTGCAGGTGTTTTGTTTGGGAGTTTTGCTGAGGAGCTGAGCTTCATTTGGGTGACTGCGCAGTCCTTGGAGGGAGGACGCAGTTTGAGTTGGAGCTGTTCAGTGGTAGAGATTTCTGCAGGATAATCAGGCCTATTCCGGTGTGGAGGTTCAACGTTTATCATTTGGTGAGTTTCCTGAGGAGTGGTGGCCCCATTTCAGTCTATTTCAGTTGGTGTCTGCGCTGGTCCTGATAGCGTTTTTCTAGGAGGAGGGTTTCTAGGGGTGATTTTCGGAGGTGGTCCGTTTTGTATATGGTTTCTGGGTTTTGTCTGGGGTGGTGAGTTCAGGTGGTCTGCCGATTTTCAGCTCATTCCGGCAAGGGGATCGGCCCCTAGCTTCAGTTCATTTCGGTAAAACGGTTCTGCAGTTTCTTCCGGCCATTTGGGATGGGTTTCTTGTGTGACCAACTTTCTGTTTTTAATGAGGGTTCTTCCTTGCCGCCCAGGCAAGGATAGGTGCATTTATTACGATTGTCAAATGCTCTCATTATATTCTCAGATTAATAAAATGGCTTAGCATTTCCGGCATTTTTATGTGTATTTGCTTTATGTTCTATTTCCGGCATTTTCTATATTGTCGTATGCTTGTATTGCTGTCTATTTCCTATTGGGGATATTACACTGGCAAATCAACCTCTCTTTTTCAATTTGCACCACTTGGAGAAACTTGGCCCCTACCAAATAATTCGATCTCCCTTTGTCACTGAGAAACTGGAAATCACTATGAAGACATTATCTCTGCAAATCGATCTCAATCACTTGTGAACCCTGTTGCTAGTGTCTCCCACACTATCATTGTGCCCTCGCTCAATGAATTCGTGTCTCCAAGAGCCCCATCAATTTCTTCTTATAATCTCTCGTTGATGAATCAACAACCATGATCTAATCACAATCGATGGCTAAGATCAACTTGACTTCATCAAATCACTTTTCTAGAAGTCACTAGAGAGAAATCGTCTTGTCTCAATTAATATTGATTAATAAACCCATTTCCCTAAGTTAGACTTAGGAAAATAAAATATAATTAAGACATTTCCCTTTATATAATAAACCGGGCTTGGAGAAAATTAATCCATTTGTATTCTTAGCCTCATTGACACCACTTGAGACTAGAACACCTATCCAAGCTACATAAACTAACTGAATTACCTGGCTTCTTGGGGCCAAATTTCTTGAGCCAGGTGAAGGACAAGTTTCTGATCCAAGGAGGCCGAATTAAAGGCCACATTGCTTTTCATTCAGGGCTACATTCGCACCAGTAGAGAGATTGAGTTTCTAGGCCAAATTGCATTGAAGAAGAGGGCTGCATTGCCCAGTCAAAAAATCTGAGTGGAAGGGCAAAATTGGCACAACAGTCTGGGCAAGCATATCTACTAAGTTCTATCTCAGCAATTTGTGTAAAATTCCTCCAAAGAATTCCATTTAATAAAGTAGTGCCAGAGCTTCAACATTTCATTTATGGGTTGCACATTTTTATTTAATTGCTGGTGATTTTCATTGTGTGAAATTTTCAGTAAATTATATGGTGTTTTGAAATAAAATATAATGCCATAAATTTCTGAATCAAAACCCTTGATATTTTGGCAAATTAATTATAAAGGGATATTACAAATTAATTTATAAAACAAAATTAAACAATAAAAAAATTATATCTTAATAAGATTGATTTGTTTTGATAAATAGATTTATTTACTATAAAATTGACACTTCTGAGACACTTCCCTCTCGAGGATTTTTTGAAAATGACACTCCCAATGCTCCTGTTATCAAAAGCGCTCTGGATCCATGCAACCATGTTGTGTGTGAGCATTCGAATATTGGTACTCTACTCATATCAACACTTCACAACCATAACCTATTGGGCATCATCGAGTTCTCACTCATGCACTCCTGTCTATCCGCTCATTTGTTGTCCTTAGATAAGGAAAATTGCAATAACCATAGTATCAATAACCATCTCATAAGTTCATATTAAAGAAGCATGCATATTGCAAAAAATATAAGGACTTTTGGAAATCCTCGCAGAATCATTTCCTCGTGCCCTTGCAATATTGATGCAACTCTCACATATGACCAATAATTAAGTGACCCTCTAAATTGATTCCAAATGAGTAAATATACCATAATACTTTTTGAGTAAGGCCTTGTTATTTAATGTGTAAGAATCCTTTAATGATACAAGCTTATGATCCTAAAATAGAATCGTTTCAAAACCTTTTTTTATATTTTCATATATTGATGAAAGGTTGCATGCCATTTTTTTAATGGATTAAATATATGCATATAGTACTCATTTAGAAAATGTGCATTTACAAGGATCTTGCATCCAAAACAACAGATTTCCAATGCCCGAGAAGCTTTGTTGAACATAGAAGAAAAATGAAAATTAATTACAACCATGAAAAAGAGAAGACAGAAGATTGAAATGTCAAATAGTACCAGTTGATGCATGGTCCAACGAGATATAAACAGGCAGCTCTCTATCCCGTAAACAAATTGCATACCAGTCAAAAGACAATCATTAATGACACCTGGACAACCTGCAAACAATTCAAGTGGAAAATCTTCATCAATAACTTCTGAAACTTGATACTTAGGAACAGAAAGAATTATCCTTACCAGCAGATGAGACTTTGGCTCTACAATTTTCAACAAGTATAGACAGAATGAAATGGCAATTTTTCTTTAGATATTATAACAATATTACATAAACAATCAGATAATGTGTCACACTTGCTAGGAATTTGTCGGTTACACATTTACCTTGGAAAGGACTAGCAATGCACACCCATGTGCTTACATAATTCTCAAATATCTGCAGAATTACACAAGATGAGCCTAATGATTTTCCTGAGCCAGAGCTAAACATGGGTGAAACCCTAAAGTAAATAAAACACAGACAATTGCAAGTAATGTAGCATATTCAGAAAGAACCTTAATGTCATTAACAGCCAGAAACTTACATCTGGATACAGTGAAAGAAAACACTTGACAAGCAATCCACCCATTGAATGAGAAACTATGTTTACTTTCTTTCCACCAGAAGCCTTGTAAGCTGCCTCCAGTTTTTCTTTTAATCCATCCATTGATTTTGTAATTCTAATTAACACACCAGCATGAAAAATATCACTTCTATCAAAATTTAAGATCATAATAAAAACGGTAACCGCTTATCAAGATTAAAGAATGGCATATTAATTACTTTACTAGAAACACCATCATAGAAATCTGAAGTTCCTTTCTATGAGCATTTCAACCCTCTCAAAAGGACCAACTAGTGGCTGGTTACCTGTTGCTTTGCCGAAAGTCAAAGCCATAGCCAAATAATGTGACCCCCTTTTCGTAACCCCAGTCAAGTAGTGTATCAATCAGATCATGAAAATAGTACAATTCCTTGATGTGAAGAAGTTTTGGTAGCTGAAAGGAACAATACAAATAAAACAGTATGAGAAGTAGATTTAGATATGCATATGAAGGAAGCAATCCGTTTCTAGTTATGAAAGCAAAAACAAAAACCTCAATTTAGCACTAGCCCTTCAAAAACATTATCCCATGCATTGTACAAGTGAAACCGTATTATCCTAGCTTGTAAGAAGCGAATTTTATTGCAAATTGCAATGAATAAATAATTGTAATCGAATAGTAATCATCACTTGTATACGGTATTAACCAAACATAAAATAAGTCAGTTCAGAAATTTGAAAATGGAAAAAGGGAAGCTAAAAGATAATGCCAGATTGAAAACAGAGCAAGAAAAGGTCAGATTGTCCTTGTCATAGCATTCATAATTTTATGAGAAGAGAGTGGGGAATCAAGAATTTAATCGAAAAAAACCTTATTTTGTTGAAAACTTGATGTTCTATGCTGAAACAATTACTTAAAATAAAACTTCTTCCAGCTGCAAATACAGTTAAGCAATTGTAGATAGAACATACACCATATAAACCATATGCAAAAGAGAAGATAGCCAAGAAAACAAAGACACAGAAATTTAGGTCCAATGACCAGGGAAAAACCTACAAGGGGAAAACCCAACCAAATTCTTCTTCTATTAAAAATCCATTGTTCGGCAGAGAAACAAAATACAATGAGAGAATGAAGAAGTTCACCCGAATATGAAGAAGATCTATGATAGCTGCAGCTGATGCAAACACTGAATCACTTTGGCTCACCAAGTTCTGCTTTTACTCTCCAAGTCTCTCTCTCACTCTCTCAATCCTTCACTAGTCTCTCCTACTCTCTCTTTCACAAGTTCAAAGTCTCCTTTAGCAATGCACAAGTGAGTAAGAGTGAAGATGAGAGGCACATAAATATAGGAGCAAGGAGTTTGAGTCATGAAGGACAGTAGTAACTTGCATTCCTTGAGAGGGAGTTACATTTACCATTTAGGGAAGAACACGTGCCTTTGTAACTCATGTTATTAAGGAGGTATGCTTGTCTTTGTAACTCATGCCATAAAGAGGAATACACATACCTTGAAGGAGAGAGTGTAACTTATGCATTGAAGAGAGAGCAAGAGGAAACTTTTATGACAAGACTTTAATGCGAGTAAGAGGAGTGCTATGATGAGTTTTTAATGCACGCTAAGAGCAATGCAACGAATCCATTAAGTGAGAGAGTGAGAGACAGGTATAAGTGCCATCAAAGAGAGAGAGAGGTACAAAGTGGCATGAATGAGTGCCAAGTAGGAGAGATGACATGTATTTTCATTTTAATAATAATAATAATATTATAGTATCATAAGGATAACAATAATAATAATAATAATAATGATTAAATAAAAATTGAACAATTGAGATTGATTAAGAATAAGTTAAGTGATTTTTCGTCATCTAAACTTGATTATTAACTGAAGCAAGGTGATTTACTATTTTTGGAAAGTCATGCCTGAAATGATAGACATGACTTTCTATTTTTAGAAAGTCACTCTAGAATAGTCAGAAATGATATTTTATTCAAGGAAATTCATCCCTTAGCTACCAATTTTCAACACTCCCTCTCAGGTAGGGAGCAATTTCTTTCTGAAACAAGGAAATCTACTTTGGAAAAATGATGTTTCAATCTAATGAAGAAGAAGAAACATAGGGGAGATTCATCCATCACCCTATATTCACTTGGGGGAATTACCACTTGTCAAGGATCACACACAACCAAGCTTTGCTTGGGGGGGATTACCACTTGACAAGGATCACACACAACCAAGTCTCATCTCTGATTGGATGGATCGCCACTTAACAAGGATCACACACAACCAAGTCTTTGCTTGGGGGGATTACCACTTGACAAGGATCACGCAAAACCAAGTCTTATCTTTGTTATCCATGTCCACCCCCACTAGGAAGGGTCACATCCGTCAGTCCAAGCTGCTCTCTAAAAACCAAGAACTTTCCTTAAGGGAAAGGCTTGGTAAGTATGTCAACTATTTGATCATCACTTGCAATATGATGGAAGCTCACTGCTCCTCTTTACACCATATCCCGGATATAGTGATATTTGATCTCAATGTGCATGGACTTGTCATGGAACATGAGATTTTCAACAAGTTGAATCCCACTCTTATTGTCACAGTAAATTATTGTCGTATCCAATACATGCTTACAACTAGCCATACTAGCCGCAATGTACTCGGCTTCAGTCGTGCTAAGGGCTATAGACTTTTGCTTTCTGCTCATCCAAGATATCATGGAAAATCCCAAGCTGAAGAAGCACCTAGATGTGCTTTTCTATCATTAGAGTTACCAACCCAATCAATGTCCAAGTACCAATGTAGTCTTACATCTCCAACAGTATATTTCAATCCAAGATTGATGGTCCCATGCAGGTATCTCAACACATGCTTTGCAGCAATCCAATGTGCATGTGATGGCTTAATCATGTATTGAATCAAAGTATTACGGCAAAACATATGGCTGGTCTAGCATTCAATAAGAACATCAGTGCCCCAATAAGTTGACAATAATCTAAAGGATTATCCAAATCAGGTCCTACAGCTTCACCACATAGCTTCTTGAAATTCATCTCCATTGGAATATTCATGGACTTATATTCTATCATGAAAAATATTTCAACATATTTTTCTTGAGAAAGGAAAATCTTACCAGGTCCCTGCCATACTTCTAGACCGAGAAAGTAGTGCATAAAATGAATATATTTCATTTCAAACTCAGAAGCTAACTTCCTCTTACACTGGAGGATAAGAGTTTCACCACAAGTAAAAAATAAATCATCAACATACAATACCAAAATCAAAGGCATACCTCGCATTGATTTGAAGTAGATAAATAAGATAAGATAAGATAAGATAATTTTATTAATGTCCATCGAATGACCACAAGAAGGTCAATGGGACTGCTGGTTACAATGATTTCATCACACTAGCAGGTGGACCAAACGGTCCCCTTTCTTCATAAAAGCAGGAAATACAAAGCTAAGGAGTACAAAAGTAAACCCTGGATAACTGAATGTCTGATATACCACGGCAATGAGCTGCGATGAGGAAGTACTGGAGGAGAAGGATGAGCCTCCTGAATGGAGAGAGACTCCTTCTCCTAACAACCAAAGCCGATAGAAGAGGACTGAAGGAAACTCGTCAATGTCTGCTGCCTTGAGGAGGAGCTGGATCTGGCTTGTAGTTGCTGCTGTCTGGAGGGATTGGGGTGCCCCCTGATTGGGATCAACATTGCTTCTAGTAAAGCCAAGCTTCATCAAGAAGCTATCAATGCGAGCATACCAACCTCTTGGAGCTTGCTTCAAACCATAGAGAACTTTCTTCAGTCTACACGTGAGTTTTTCGGTCATGTACTTCAAAGCCTTGTTCTTACTCCACAAATACTTCTTTCTTGAGGAAGCCATGCAAAATGGCAGTCTTCACATCCATTTGGTAAAGAGTCCATCCTTGGCTAGCAACAAGAACCGCAATAGATCGAATGATGGTGTATCGGGAAACAAGTGCAAAAATCTCATCATAGTCTATTCCCTTTTTCTGAGAGAAACCTCTGGCCACAAATCTAGCTTTACATTTTTCAATACAACCATCAACACCATGCTTAATTTTATACATCCATTTAGAAGACACAACAGACTTATCTGGGGGTCTGGGAACTATTTCCAATACATAATTATGAATGATGGACTCATATTCTTCAACCATTGCATCTTTCCACACTTGATCTTTCATAGCTTCTTCAAAAGTGCATGGTTCAACTTGAATAATGTTGCTCATGGCTATAACATATCCCTAGAACCGGCATGGTTTCTTGATTTCTCTGAAGGTTCCTCTAGGGGCAACATGTTTATCAGCAACTTGAAGAGTGTCACAAAGCCATAATGGCCTCTTTCTAGCAGGAGGATCACATGGAGGAGGATCCAAGGGGTCCATGGGCTCCACAGGTTCATCAACAAGATCAATTTTAGCCTCAAGATCTTTTTGTAATTCAAATACATCATCATCTTGTCTATCAACATTAGCAGGAGGAAGAGGAGTGTCTCTTTCTTTTCCAAGAGATGCATCTTCATCAAATGTTAAATCCCTGCTAAACTCTATATTTCTTTGATCAAGTACGTATATTATGTAACCTTTAGACTTCTCACAAAAACCAACAAATGTACCTTTCTTACCTGAAGCTTCCATCTTGTTCCTCTTTTCTTTTAGCACATGGAAGTAGACAGGACAACCAAAGTGTTGTTTTTCCATGATACTAGATTCTAGGTTAGAATCTTACAATCACTGACACTACCAATCCAAGTATTACAACAAACTACTTTGCACAGCGGAACAAAATATACCAGTAAATAGATTAGTGCAAAATATAGACAACTTTTTAAAATTTCAATAACCCAACTTTGTTATATTAAAAAACAGATAATGCAATTGTCTAGGGCTTGCACATCAGGGATAATGGCCCTCATACATCCACTGATACAAGAATACAAGAACAAGATACACTGATGGTCTAGTTGATGTGGTCGACAATCACAACTCCTCTTCTCGTATCCTAAACACAATTGTTGGTCTTTCTGCTCCCAATTTGCAGCTCCTTCCTTTATAAATGGTCATGCTCCTTTAGGTCATTGAATTTGGCTTCTCCAAGTGCTCTCTAGTTTATCGTTAGTCCTTCAACACATCAACACATAGAGACTCTTGTTGAGTTGTTCACAACTCTATTTGTAAACAAGTCTCAAATACCAATTGTTGCTCCTCAACTCCTTTAGGATTCTTCCCTCTAATGCCTTCCCGCATTGCTCCAATGAAGACAAACTCCGAACCGAAGGGCTTCCACCTATCACTGCAAATTGTCCTTCTCCAACAACGACCTTGGGTTGATATATTATGTGCCCTTAACATCCTTTTTTTGTTCTTCAAGATTCAACCTAAGCTTACACTACCTACTTGTTTTCATTAATTTAACAAGTTATTTTCTGAATACATCAAGAAACTATTAATGTAAATACACTGCAGCCTACACAACTACACAGAACAAGTACTGAAAAATAAATGAAGCATTCAGACAAAGGACACTTATTTTTGGACAATTGTCCCCGGAAAAACCTAATGCGGGAAAACAGGTGCAGCAGTTCTGAGGGTTTATATTATTATGCATATTTCTGAATACAATCTAGGGTGCCAAATCCGGCTCACCAAACAGAGAAAATCCTTGGAAAAAGTACCTTTATCCGGAGACATATATTTCGGTTGATCTAGTAGCAGAATGAAGAAACCCCAAGGTGACTGCGTTGTCCCCAATGTTGCACAACGATGGCTACAGCAAGCTCTGCGTTGAGACTGCATCACATCCTCTAGTGGCTGCGTCACCCTAATCGTGAGCCTTTCTGGCCCAGAAATCGATCTCCTGAATGGCTGCCCGATCTGCCTCATAGAAACCCCAGCGCAGCTGCTCAAGTGTCTGCGTCGCCTCCACTGGCTCTGCGTCACCCTCTCAATGGCTATGTTGTCTATCCTGGTGCTGAACTGCCTCTCCGCACTTGTATTCTCGGCCTTGGACTAATGTCCCGCTGCCGAATTGCCCCTCACTGCACTGAATTACTCAGATCTGATCTTTGTCCGAGCACTGCTCCGTCAGAAGAATTCGATCTCTAAATTCAGTCTCTATGTGTGTTCTCCAACTGACTCTCAAGCCTTCCTTTATACTTTTCCTGTTGATGAATCAACGACCATGATTTAATCTATAATCGACGACTAAGATTAGAAAAGACTTGATCTTCATCACTTAGAACATTCTCATCCACATGTTAAATTAATTCACTTTAATTATTTAAATTTCCTAAGTTTTAACTTTGGCTCCATCTAAAATAATTAATTATTTGAATAACTTAAGCTCCAGGTGGAATTTCTCTAAACGATTTCTGGGTCTTGGAGATCTCATGTGTTCTAGCCCCTCCACAAATTTTCGGAGCTAGAGCACATCCGATGCTACCCCAAAAATCAACAATCCCTCTTAGTGAAGAATGTGCTCTAGCAATACTTCAATACCAGAAGCATCACTCTGATCCACGACATCGGTCCTCTACGCTGTTGATGCTCGGCTGCTGCCCCTCATCCACTGTGTTGTTGCCTTCTGTACTGTTGCCCATGACACTGACACTTGTCACTGCCTCATCTATATTGCAGCTCCCTCTCAAATTGTGCATCATGCTGCCCATAACACTACCACTGCTAACTGCTTCACTACAACTCATTTATTGAGAGTTAAGCAACTGAAAATACATACCAAAAACTAGACATACAAGTAAGTCTGTATGCATCTTGATGGTGGAGCTCCCTCTGCTGCTAATGTGCACTGATCCTTTGATGCTCTGCGTTGTTGCTGCTCTCCACTGCGTAAGCACTACTCTGCACTGTGCTGCTGCTGCTACGTTGTTGTTGCCTCTGCTCTGCGCTGCTTCAGTCTTCAGCGTCCTAGCTCTGCCAATGTTGCTCCATCATCTCTCGCACCAACTAACTCCCGTCATTCTGCTACTGTCATTAAAGGCTCTCGTAGCCATATGTGATCCAAGAGTTTGGGCACCTCAAGGATCCTGCCCCTCTTCACTACAGTTCAAAGAACTACAAATCAATATCACCCCACCTCTTCTCCCGAGGCACATGAGCACTCATGGCACAATCATCATCATCCCCTTCATCATCCTTTGTTGCAGCAGCCTTCGGATCAATTTCTTCTTTGCCCTTCTTCTTTTGAGGGCATTGTGTGGCAAAATGTCCTACTTCTCCACACCTAAAGCATCTGATCTTTGAGAGGTCCTTCTTCCTTCTTTGTTGCCCATGTTGTCCCTTAGATGCGAGAGCCGCATCTTCTTCTTCCTCCTTGATTTTGATCCCCGTGTTGCTGCTTCCGGCCTTGGTCTCGAAGAGTTGCCCACATCTCTTCCCAATTTGGAAGAGTTGCTCTGCCCAAAATGCCTTGGACAAAGTTCTCCCAGTATTCAGAGACTACATTCAAGGCAGTCCTGACCATAACACCATCATCTGGTGTAGCCCCTATAGAAGCTAGCTGATCTCAGATTGCTTGCAATCTGATAAGGAAGGGGTCGATCTCCTCTCCCTTTTGCATCTGAAACAGTCTCAGTTGATTCTCAAGCAACATCTTCTGCTGGACGAAAGTTCTTTGGTACATATTGGTCAAGGAAGTCCACATTTTCCTTGTCGTGTTCTTCTCGGCAATATGCGGGATCACATGATCCTTGACTCCATCCATGATCATGCGTTTTTCCTTCGCTTGAGCCTCTTCGTACTTCTTGAGAGCATTAGCATCAACAGGGACAACAACTGCATTCAAGACATGATCCTTGATGTGATGTTCATCCAACACTGACAGGATCCTGGCCTTGCAGATGACAAAGTTGGATGCTCCATCAAACTTGTCCTGATCCCTCAATCCATGTGTGGCCATCTCTCCTCAATAAGAAAAATGTCTAACTGGTTCTCTTCTCCCTCTTGCTGCTGCCCCAGCAAAACTCGGATCTGGGTTTCTTTGGCACTAAAAACCGTCTAAGGAACAAGCTCCCTCTGAAAATCGATTTTCTTTATGGAAATCCTTCTGCCAACTAATGTCGAAACACTCCTCTCTGGTCACTCTTTGTTGTTGATCAACACTAGATCTAGACTTCTTAGAGGTATTGGGGTAGCATCAGATGTGCTCTAGCTCCCAAAATTTGTGTAGGGACTAGAGTACATAAGATCTCCAAGACCCAGAAAGCGATTTAAGAAATTCCATCCTGTTTAAGAGATATTTAATTAATTAAAATTTTTAATTAAGGACCCTAAGTCTAACTTAGGAAAATTAAAGGATTAAAATTAATTAAATTAAAAATGTGATGAAAATGACTTAAGTCACATGGATCAAGCATATTCTAATCTTAGCCATCGATTCAAGATTAGATCAGGGTCAATGTTTCAACGAGAAAAGTATAAGAAGAGGGCTTGGGGTCAGTTGGAGGACACACACAGTGGCAGAGCACTGAGACTAAGCTGGAATTCTAGGGCGTGTTTTGCTAAGAATTTTAGAAGTGTTTCGACTACAACAAGGGGTAGTATTGGCAAAAGGGATGGTTTGATCCCAGGCCAAGAGTGCAACAAGAGGCAGAGAAGCAGTAGACTGAGCAACGCAGAGGGAGTAGCAGCTATGCAGAGCAGCCACATCCCAGCAGAGGCAGCACAGAGGCTTCATGGGCTACGCAAGCCCAGAAAGGGCAGCAGGAGGCCAGCAGGGTTGACGCAAGCCCAGCTAGGGCAGCGCAGGGGCAGCATAACCTGGTATGGGGTGACGCAGGCCCTTCCTGAGCATCACAGGGGCTGACGCAGGCTAGCAGAGTTGACGCAGAGGGCTTCAGAGCAGTGTTGGGCTTCTGAATTCTAAAAAGGGCTGAGCTCTCTAAATCCCATTTGGGGGTGTGAATCAGTTAGCTTTTCTGTCTCCAGAACAAAGGTATAGCTGCAGATTGTTTATTTCTCTGTCGGGTTAAGCAGTTTGGTGCCCAAATTTGTTGTACTTAGATTCTACTTAATAATAAAACCCTCTAGCAACCAGAAGACCGATTTTCCCGCATTGGGTTTTTTCGGGGACAGTTGTCCATAAAATTCTTGTGTGTCACTTTTTCATTGTGCATGTATTTAGTTTAGATCTATATGTGTAGGTTGTTGATGTATTTACTTCGATGTTAATGTTGAATATTTCACATTAATAGCTTAATGTAAGTAGGAGAAGTAAATCTGAAAATTAACAATAGGGTTTATGTTTGAGATATTCAGAAATTTTCACATGGTATCAGCGTGATTGCAGATCTAGCCTGGATCTCCAGCAAGAAGACTAAAGAATTTGTGCTGCAGAAAACCAGACCAGAGAGGGCAGTGCAGCAGCAGAAGGAAGCAAAGGCCAAGGTGACGCAGTCTCCACGTAGATCCACGCAAGCCCACACACTTACTACGCAGAGGCAGAGCAGAAGCTACATTGAGACTGTCTACTCACGCAGAGGCCAGCCAGGGTGACGCAGTCCTGAACCTAATTGATGTTCAAAATGCTGGAAGCTGAGCCGCAAACCTTCAGCAGTTGCTGGTGGGGTTAAAATTTTGTCGGTGCAGAATTTAGCCTTGGCTAAGTTGACGAAGAGCGAGAGGAGAACAGCTTCTTAGAATATTTCCTGCGAAAGAAGTCTGAAGATCGATCAGAGAATCAAAGGGAGAATATTCGTTTTGTTTGGCAGACTTACAAGAGAGGGAGTCAATTGTCAGAGGGAGCAGAGGGTGCCTTTCTCGCCAAGGACCCTAGACCCGAGTCTCTAACATAGAGAGGAGGATTCGTTCTGACACATTTTCTGAGCAGATGGCACCCCATGGACTACGTGATCAGGATAGGTTGGACGACCTATCCAACTTTGCAATCTGGAAGGCCAGAATCCTGGTAGTCATGGAAGCATATGGCTTAAGGGAGCATGCAGAGAAAGTTCTGGCCACACCAACCGATGCTCTTCTCCTAGCGAAGCATAATGAAGCAGCAGCACATGCCAAGCGCTTCGTAATGGACCGAGTCAAAGATCATATGGTTCCACACATAGCCGAGAAGGAAACGACTCATGAGATGTGGGTAGCACTAACCACACTATATGAAGGAAGATGCTTCTGGAGAACCAGCTGAGGTTATTCATGATGGCCAAGGGAGAGGAGATCGATCCTTTTGTGTCCAGACTACAATCGATCCGGGATCAGCTGACTGGCATGAGAGTCAAGGTAGATGACGATGTCATGGTGAGGACTGCTCTCAATGCAGTCACAAAGGACTAGGAAACTTTTGTCCAAAGTCTCTTGGGCAGAGTGGACCTTCCCAACTGGGACAACATGTGGGCTATCCTCCGACAAGAGGAAATCCGTCAGATGACGAAAAGACAGTACAGCATTGGTTCTAGCAAAGTGAAGAAGGAAGAAGAGGAAGATGCAGCCTTGGCGTCAAAGAGGCAGCAAGGGAGAAAGAAGCGTGATCTGTCGAAGATCAAGTGTTCCCAGTGCGGCGAACTAGGACATTTCACTAGCAATTGTCCTCAGAAGAAGGAGGACAAGGAATCTTCTAGCTCCAAGGCTATTGTGGTGGACGATGGCTCCGAAGATGACGTAGCCATGAACGCTCATAAACCACGAAAGTGTGGCGACATGGATCTGTATAGCAGCTACAGAATGAAGGCAGGATCCTTGAGTAGCCCAACCCTTGGATCACATACGAGCTACGGGAGCCTAGCAGGGCAAGTGGAGCAGTGGGTGCAGAGAATCATAGATGGTGCAGAGGCAGAGCTGGATGCTGAGAGGGAGCAGCGCAGTGCAGATGCAGCAACAGTGCAGAGGGGCTGATGTGACTTCAATAGCGCAGAGCAGGCTTGCTTATGCAATACAGAGCTGCAGCAACGCAGAGGCGTCAGGAGAACAGCGCAGATCAGCGGCAGCGTAGGGGACTTCAGCGCAGAGGAGGTCTGATTACGCAGTGCAATGCTGTAGCAGCACAACAGCCTCCAGATGATAGCGCAGAGCAGCAGACTATGGAGTTTCAGTGATGAGATGCAGCCCAACTAACTTGTCTGTCAAAGATTGGGTAGGAGTACTTCAGTTGCTAACTCTCAACAACTAAGTTGCAGTGCAACAGTTGGCAGCATGATGCAGCAGATTGAGAGGGAGATGCAGTACAGATGTGGCAGTGGAGGTGGTAACGTCATGGGCAGCAGTACGGGAGAGCAGCAACAACGCAATGATGAAGGGCATCAGGCCAAGCATTAGCGCAGAAACCCACACCAAAGATCAGTGCAGAACCTCAAGGTGAAGTATTGTTGCTAGAGCACTTTCCTCGCTAAGAGGGAGTGTTGAGATTTTGAGGTGTTGGGGTAGCATCAGGTGTGCTCCAACTCCTAAACTTTGTGGAGGGACTAGAGTACATAAGATCTCCAAGACCTAGAAAGCGATTTAAGAAATTCCATACTATTTAAGAGATATTTAATTAATTAATATTTTTAATTAAGGATCCTAAGTCTAACTTAGGAAAATTAAAAGATTAAAGTTAATTAAATTAAACGTGTGATAAAATGACTTAAGTCACACAGATCAAGCATCTTCTAATCTCAGCCGTCGATTCAAGATTAGATCACAACCGTTGATGTTTCAACGAGAAAAGTATAAGAAGAGGTCTTGGGGTCAGTTGGAGGTCAACACACAGTGGCAGAGCACTAAGACTAAGCTGAAATTCTAGGGCTTGGTTTGCTAAGAATTTCAGAAGTGTTTCAGCTGCCGCGAGGGGTAGTATTGGCGAAAGGGATGGTTTGATCCCAGGCCAAGAATGCAACAAGAGGCAGAGAAGAAGTAGACTGAGCAGTGCAAAGGGAGCAGCAGCTACGCAGAGCAGCCACAACCCAACAGAGGCAACGTAGAGGCTTCAGGGGCTACGTAGGGCTGACGCAGGCCCAAAAAGGGCAGCGCAGGGGTATCAGGAGGCCAGCAGGGCTAATGCAGACCCAGCCAGGTCAGCGCAGGGGCAGTGTAACCCAGTCTGGGGTGACGCAGGCCCTTCTTGAGCAGCGCAAGGGCTAATGCAACCTAGCAGAGCTGACGCAGAGGGCTTCAGAGCAGCGCTAGGGTTTCTGAAGACTGAAAAGGGTTGAGTTCTATAAATCCTGTTTGAGGGTGTGAGTCGGTCAGTTTTTTTGTCTCTAGAATAGAGGTATAGTTGTATATTTCTCTGTCAGGTTAACCAGTTTGGTGCCCAGATTTGTTGTACTTAGATTCTATTAATAATAAAACCCTCTCGCAGCCAGAAGACCGGTTTTCCCGCATTGGGTTTTTCTCGAGACAGTTGTCCAGAAAATCCTTATGTGTCACTTTGTCATTGTGCATGTATTTAGTTTAGATCTATATGTGTAGGTTGTTGATGTATTTATTTCAATGTTAATGTTGAATATTTCACATTAATAACTTAATGTAAGTAGGAGAAGTAAATCTGAAAATTAACAGTAAGGTTTTTGTTTGAGATATTCAAAAAATTTCACAAAAAAGTCTTTTGAGGAACTGCTTCCCTCTACTTTGCCACTGCCCCACTAGATAGTGTTCTACTCCAACAGAAACAATGCCCCACCAGCAACTCCAGAAGAAAATCGAACTGCACTTCCAATCACAACAACCGGAAAAAATTTAGGCTCAAAACCTCTGCGTTGGCTCAACAAGCACTGCGCTACCTCTGCGTAGCTACAACGTCATCCTAGCTAGCTGACGCAGGCTCTGCGTGAGCCCCTCTGGTGACTGTGTCACCCCTTCCTATGCCTCTTTCTGGTTCAGCACTGTCACTCAGGATAGCTGCCTTCCTGCAGCGATTTTTTCTTCATTCTTTCACTAATGGCTTCAACTCTACTTGATCTGCAACAACTCGGGTACCATGTGAAATTTTTTGAATCTAAGTTACAAAAATCCTACTACAGAAATCTGATTTACATTACCTACTTGTTTTCATTAATTTAACAAGTTATTTTCTGAATACATCAAGAAAATATTGATGTAAATACACTGCAACCTACACAACTATACAGATCAAGTACTGAAAATAAATGAAGCATTCAGACAAAGGACACACTTATTTTTGGAAAATTGTCCCCGAAAAAACCCAATGCGGGAAAACCAGTGCAGCAGTTCTGAGGGTTTATATTATTATGCAGATTTTTGATACAATCTAGGGTGTCAAATCCAGCTCACCCAACAAAGAATCCTCGACAGAAGTACCTCTATTCGTAGACAGATATTTCGGCTGATCCAACAGCAGAATGAAGAAACCCCAAGGTGACTGCGCTGTCCCCAGTGCTGCGCAACGATGGCTGCAACAAGCTCTATGCTGAAACTGCGTCACCTCCTCTAGTGGTTGCGTCACGCTCCTCGTGAGCCTTCTTGGCTCAGAAATCGATTTGCTGAATGGTTGCCTGATCTGCTTAATAGAAAACCCAGCGTAGCTGCTCAAGTGACTACGTCAACTCCTTTGGCTCTGCATCACCCTTCTAGCTCTGCGTGGGCCCTGCTGGCTCTACATCATCCTCGCAAGGGCTGTGTTATCTCTCCTGTGCTGAACTACCTCTCTGCACTTGTATTCTCGGCCTTGGACTGAAGTCCCGCTGCCGAACTACCCCTCACTGCACTGAATTACTCAGATCTGATCTTCGTACGAGCACTGCTTTGTCAGAAGAATTCGATCTCTAAATTCAGCCTTTTTGTGTGTTCTCCAACTGACCCTCAAGCCTTCCTTTATACTTTCCCTGTTGATGAATCAACAGTGGTGATTTAATCTCTAATCGATGGCTAAGATTAGAAAAGACTTGATCTTCGTCACTTAGAACATTCTCACCCACATGTTAAATTAATTCACTTTAATTATTTAAATTTCCTAAGTTTTAACTGAGGCTCCATCTATTTTGTGTTCTAGCCCCTCCAAAAAGTTTCAGAGCTAGAGCACATCCGATGCTACCCCAAAAATCAACAGCAAGTTGTAGGAGTACCCTTACTCCACACTGACCACGCACTATTCTTGGGCTACACATTCTCTGTTTAAACCTGCAAACCTCCGTCAGAACTCGGCTCCCCCTAAAACTCTGTAACCTGGACCTTTTCTTCCTTCTTCTTCTCATGATCTATAGGATTTACTGTCAGCCTATATAGACCATGCTATCTAACTCCAATCACAACACCTATGGAGCTAGAGGCTTTGGGCCTAAGTCTTGCCATCCCATCTTGGAATAGCACCTCAAACCCCTTTAGCTCAATCGCTGAGACAGACATCACGTTATATCTAAGTCCTAGTACAAACAATATATCTTGAACTTGCATCACTTGACCTGACTCCATCCTGAATGGCACGACACCCAATCCTCTAATCTCTTTCTCACTCTTGTCACCCAATGCCATGTGCAACTTCGAGTCCCACTTAGCTAGAGTCTCGAACACATCCTGTGATCCTGTCATATGCTTCGACGCTCCACTGTCCACATACCATCTAGCCTCGTCAATGGTACCTTGTGATAAATAAGAGATCAATGCAAAGTCCTCACTCTCCAATCTCCTAAAGAGGTCATCTGCCTTGGTAGAAGTAGTGACACCTACAATTGCCTTCCCCTTATTCTTCTCGTCATCTCCCTACTTCTTCTTTATAGGATGCTTAGTCGAGTAATGACCAAACTCGCCACAACTGAAACACTTGATCTTACTCAAGTCCTTCTGCTTTCCCTTCATTCTTGCTACAAGTGCCACATCATCATTTGAAGCCCTCTTCTTCAGATGAAGATCCTCGTCTCGCAACACTTCCTGAATGAAGTCATCCCACAACCTGTTCCATTCTGACAGCGTGTCACTAGCAAAAATCCCCTTGATGAATGGCTTCCACTCTAGAGTAAACCCCTTCAAGGAAATCCTCACCATCTCAGAATTTGAAACAATCTCGTCGATGGCAGCGAGCTCATCTTGAACTTGAGACAACTTTGTCATAAACGAAGTCACCTCGTCACCTTGCATTATCTTGGTGGCCTTCAACTTAACCTATAATAACAATACCTGGTTCTCGTTCTTATTTTAGAAAAGATTTTGAAGAGCCTCCCACATCTTATGGGCAGTGTTCTTCCTGGACAACTGAGGTATTAAGGAATCCTTGACACCGTATAGGATGATCAACTTTGTGTTCGTATCCAACTCTTCATATGCTTCCAGCTTGTTAGGGTCTATTGGCTTCTTGATTACTTTCTCGGAAAAGTCTCAAATCCTGTTGACCATCAGAACCAACTTGATCCTTTCCTTCCAACGACTATAGTTGGACAAGCCTTCCAACCTTTCCTCATATTGGAGACCAACTTGCAATTTCGACATTGTTGTGAGCCCTTCAACAACAATGTGACCAACTCCCTCTTAAGTTGTAATTTGTTGTGCACACTCTAATTTACTGGCCCTTCAAAATAGCTCTGATACCATGTTGTTTTTCCATGATACTGGAGTCTATGATAGAACCTTACAGTTACTCACACTACCAATCCAAGTATCACAAAAAACTACATTGCACAGTGGATCAAAATATAGCAGTAAATCTACCAATGCACAAATATAGACAACTTTTTACAATTTCAATAACCCAACTTCATTATATTAACAAATGATAATACAATTGTCTAGGGCTCCCGTACCAAGGATAATGGCCCCCATACATCTACTGATACAAGAATATAAGAAGAAGATACACTGACGGTCTAGATGATGTAGTCGACAATCACAACTCCTCTTGTTATCCTTAACACAACTGTTGGTCCTTCTCCCAATCTATAGCTCATGCCTCTATCAATGGTCCTGGTCCTTTAGCTCATTGAACTCGACTTCTCCAACTACTCTCTAGCTGATCATTAGTCACTCAACGCATCAACACATAAAGACTCCTGTTGAGTTGTTCACATTGCACGACTCCATTTGTGAACAACTCTCAACTACCCACTGTTGCACCTCATCTCCTTTGGGACTCCTTCCCTCTCATGCCTTCCTGTACTGCTCCAATGAAGACAAGCTCCAAGCCGAAGGGATGCCACCTATCACTGCAAGATGTCCTTCTCCAACAATGAATTTGGGATGATGTAATCTGCACCCTTGACCTCCTTCCTTTTTCGTTCAAGAATCTGTCCCAAGCTTACACAATCTTCACCCTTTTTACAATTGTCAAAGTCTTTTTTGGCAAGCTGATCTAGGGCTACTTTGATCACCTACTTATTTCCCCCCAACAACCTAAATATGCCCAATGAAACATGTCCAACCTGGACCACTCATCCACTAGCATCAAAACAACTACAAGACGTCAAATACATACCTCTGGACCATGTGCACACTGCTATAGCTTCACCAACTGATTAGGGAATCCAGCAAACTTGTGTATCCCTCCTTTTCTGCTCCAAGAATCCTCTCAAAATCTGCGGTGTCACTCACCTGTTATTCTGCTCCCATATGCTTCCTTCGATGAGAGGTTCCAGCCTTGATTTAGGCCTCATGACACCTTCCCTAGCCACTGTACAGGGCTGGTCCCTTCTATAATTAGTCAACAGGGTTGACCTATAAAACAGAGGTTCAACCCATAGAAAACACTACAAAAAACAGCGCAGAAAAACACCCTTAAACCTCAACCTACTCCACATATCTCTGCGGCCCTGAAGACAGTCACAAAAGAGACAAACTAACCCTATGTTTCCTTTGCTTGAAGTCTACTCCTAATTTGTCGCCAAAAATAGATGTCTTATCTTATGATTTGAATCTCCTTGGATATGTCTACTAGCCTCCACATCCACTTGTATTTATATGCCTCTTGTTACCCATCACCTTGTGGGTGATATCCCTAGGAGAAAATTTTCTCCAAGATGGTCCTCAACTAGCAGCCGGCAGCCCCTTGCAACCACCAACTAGCTTGTTGTGTCATTTCTCTGCCACTTGAGCTAGCCATGTGGTGCCTCATCCATATTTCATGATCGTATGTTTGAAGGTGGACCTCCCAAACCTAAAGGTATGCCTTGTCATTTAGTAATTGAGTATTGTAGTTTGCTTATCATGGATAATTCTATGCATGGATGAATGGGGAATTCGGCGGAAAGAGTGGGCTAGGCCTGTGCTTTTGTCCCCTAGAATTCTTTTGGATGCTACCCTTGGACCTTAGTCCCGTGGGATCTTCTTTACTGACCATTGGGTTTTAGGGTGGTACTACATGGGAAACCCCGATTTTGGTTGTGTGGTCCCACTTCTCCATCCACATATATCACTCCCCTTCCGTTTATTATAACCCCATCCATCATTTTTCCCACTTGGGTCCACATAGGGTTACCCTCCCCTTCCCCTTGCCCACACCATGGCGTCGGGCTTGGAACAATGCCCCGGAGGTTGATGCAGCTAAAAAGAAAAAGTAAAATCATAATTGGCCACATTCAACAGGAAAATGTACCACCAGGTGCAAAACATGGTTGGGACAAACATATTTAGCACATGAGAAAAAGCCAATGCATGAGCTCTACCCCATACCCATGGCCATCACCCTGGTTCCATAGGCCCTATATGAGCCTCCTTTATCATTTAGGAACCCATGATTGACCCAACCCTTGGTGGGCAATGAACTGCCCTACCTTAAACGGGGTATCCACTCCTATACCTTACACATCATGCTCTTATACTTTGAGCCTCGAGTAGTTAATCAAAGAAAAATCATAAAAGGCAAAAGGCACATAAAGAAGGGTGGAAAAATCAAGGGGCACCTCATGCACCACGTTTTCTCCCTCCTATACATTATATACCCAATTGTGGGCATCCCTTTTACTAGCTACCCTTGTTTCTCGACATGTGGCCCAAGACTAACCCTCTCATTCCCCATTCCATTCATATCTTTATCACATGCCACCACCATTTGAAGGATGTACCTTGGAAATACTATCCCCTCTAAAGGTAGAAATCACCTAACAAGGTACTTGGTTAACCCCCTTTGGAGCTTGGAGACATTAGCACATGTCGAAGCCCACATGTAATGTTCCAAACAAGGAAAAACAGTGATATGCAAAGCAAACAATAAATACAACACCAGAAAAATTTAACATTCAATGCACACCCATATAAAGACCAGAAATAATAACCAACTGAGACATTTTATTAAGAATTGGGAGCAATAGTACAAAAGTGTGGAAGAAGTGCACTTGCGCTTGCCTCAATGGCAAGCGTGACAAAGCCCAGGTGATAAAATGTGAAGCCCATATGGTAGAATCACCTGCCTCAATGATGCCCTGTGCTGTCACAATAAAACTGCACTGTCTACTGTAAAGATGCTGCTAAAAACCCCACCTCCAGTGTTCAGAAAATACCACCAAATTGATCCCAAGCTCCTAAAGCAAAACCCATCAAAACCCAAAAAAGGGTTTGGCCTAGTTTTGACCCCCGAAATTCGGCCCCCAAAGCACCACGTCCTCCTCAAGCTGCTGGAAAATACGACCTCCCTGCACACCAGTGAAATCCCTTCCAAACCACTCCAAAAATGCTGCCAAATACTCCTCCAAGGTTACCCTTATTTCTCCCAGCAAACTCTTGCCCCACAACTCGATCCACCCGCTCCCACGTGTGCCCAATGAGAGGCTTCTGCGCTGGCCCAGGAGCTGCAACTTCGTCCTACTCCATAGCTTCCACTTCCTGCTCCCAAACTCCTCCCAAGGTCTGATATCTCACTGAAGCTCCTTCACCAAAATTCTCCCGGCAATTTCTCCCCGGAAGGCCCCTGAAACAACTCCCACGTGTGCACCTTCTTTGTCCTCTTGGAATACGCTATGGCTAAGAATATGAATGAATGTAAGCTCTAAATTCTCCCCAGCTCTCCTCTTGAATGCTGTGATAGAACCTCCCTAAGGTGGCACTCGAAGTCCCCCAAATAAAGGGAGAGTCCTCTGCTCGAAAAACTCATTGGTAAACAGCAAGTGACCCGGCTAAGCAGGTCAGGCAACCAAAGTGAGTTCGATTGGCAAAAGATCCCAAATGAGGTTGATATCCTCCTATTTATAATTTCGTGGGCCTTCCTGCCCACATGGGCCCCTCCATCTAGCCTTTCGACTTCCCTCCTAGGCTATTCTAACTTTTCCCTTGGCCAAGTATGTTTTCCCTTCATGGGGGTGGCCCCCACATTCCACTAACAAAACATTACGACCTCCTTTTCCTCCCTAAGACTTTTCATCAAAAATGTGTGGGTTCCATGGCCTCCAAAAATATCCAAAATTGTGGAAAATGAACCTATGACAAAATAATTTAGGAACGGACATTACAGTCCTCCCCTCCCAAATGTTGCTTTTCCCCAAGCAACTTTAGCGCTAGATTCTCAAGTATATGTTCACTCTCCCAGGTAGCATCCTCATTCGGTAGGCTCCTCCAATGCACCAAATACTCCCTAATATTCCTACTCCTTGACTTCCTTTCTAGAGTCTCCAGAATGGCTCTCGGTTCCAGAACCAGATGCCCCTCATCATCAAGCAAAGGAAACTCTACAATTGTCGTCACCTTCTGCCCCAACACCTTCTTGAGGCACGAAACATTAAAGATGTTGTGGATTTTTCTCCCCGAAGGAAGCTCCAACTTGTAGGCCACCTCTCCAACTCTCCTAATCACTCTGTAAGGCCAATAGAAACGTGTTTGTAGCTTCTCGAACCCTTTTTGCTTCAATGTGGACTGGCGATATGGTTGTAACTGCAAGAAAACCAAGTCCCCTTCCTCAAATTTCCTCTTAATCCTATGCCTATCTGCATTCATCTTTTGTTGATTTTGAGTTGTCAATAGGTTGTCCTTGAGAGCCTTGAGAATGTCTTGGCTCTCTAGGATCCAATCTTTGGCCTTTGGGGCCCAGCTGTCTCCAAAAACAATGTCAGCAAAAGATAAGGCATCATAACCATGCAAAGCACGGAAGAGTGACATACAGATGGACATGTGATGAGTAGTGTTGTAGCAATACTCGCCTAGGTGCAGCCATCGAATCCATGCTCTCTATTGCCCAGTCACGTAGTTCCTAAGATAACCCTCCAACCATTTGTTAACCCGTTCAATCTGACCATCAGTCTGCGGGTCTCCTGGATAATGCATTGGCCACCACATTGTACTTGCCCTTGACATACTCAATATCAAAGTCATAGGCCTGCACCTTGCTGATCCACCTTTGTTGTCTGTCATTGAGGCCCTACTGCCCCATAATCTAGCGAAGACTATCGTGGTCTATCTTCAGCTGGAACCTGTTTCCCACCAAATACTGTCGGAATTTGGCCAACGCATGCATGATGGCCAACATCTCTTTGTCGTAAAAAGAATATGACGTCTCATGTGGATGGAGCTTCCAGCTCTCGAAAGCAATGGGGTGTCCATCCTGAGACAATACTACCCCAATCCCTTCACTTGATCCATCGCACTCCAAGGTGAATGGTTGGGTGAAATTCAAGAGTGCAAACACTGGGAAACTACTCATCACCCCCTTGAGGCGATCGAATGTTGGCCGGCCTCTATCGGTCCATGCAAAAGCCCCCTTCTTGGTCAAATCCGTGAGGGGAGTCGCCAACTATGAGAAGCCCTTGACAAACTTCCGATAGTAGGTGCATATGCCCAAAAACCCCCCCAACGTTGTCACATCTCTAGGCATCGACCAATCCTGAATGGTCCTGATCTTCTCCTCATGTACCTTCACTCAACCTGCGCCAATGATGTGTCCCAAGTAGAGCATATCAGTCAGCCCAAACTCACACTTGGACAACTTGGCGTAAAACTGTTGCTCCTCCAAAATGTGCAACACCACCTCCAGGTGTTGTAGGTGCTCCTCTCATGTACTAATGTAGATCAGGATGTCATTGAAGAACACCAATACAAATCTCCTCAACTGCCCCCAGAATCAATGGTTCATACACGACTGGAAGGTGGCAAGTGCGTTGGTCAGCCCAAAAGGCATGACTAAAAACTCAAAATTCCCATAGTGGCATCTGAAAGTCGTCTTAGGGATGCCTTGATCCCTCGCCCTGATCTGATGGTACCCCGAGCGCAAATCAATCTTAGAGAAGTACTTGGCTCCTTTAAGCTCGTCCATCAGCTCATAATGTGTGGAATGGGGTAAAGGTTCTTCACAGTCTTCTTGTTGAGTGCCCTGTAATCGATGCACATGCGCACGGATCCATCCTTCTTCTTCACCAGAACAACTAAAGAAGCGAAGGAACTGGAACTCGGCCTAATGTGGCCCAATGCCAACAACTCCCTGATGGCCCGCTCAATCTTGTCCTTATAGGCCTTGGGATGCTTATAAGGGATTGTGATAACTGCCTGTACCCCAACACCAGGTCGATGGTGTGCTCAAAACCCCCGTCAGGTGGCTTCCCCAACAGAATGTCCCCAAACACTATCGGGTACCTGTCCAAGATGGCTTGTATTTCCAGGTGTGGTGGCTTGGCCTATCCCCCAGCCTCCAAAATCCTCAACTCCACTACCCATGCTATGTCCCCATGCCTCAGGTCAGCCTCCATCCTGTGCGCTGAAACTGTCTGTGGAGGATACAAATGCATACCCCAAAGAACTAACATCTTGCCATCCAGCCCGGTGAACTCCATCTCCAACTTTCTCCAATTAGTGGTGACTAAGCCAAGGGAGTAGAGCCATTGGATACCCATCCCTACGTTGGTGTATGGTACGTCCACTACAAAGAAATGATCTGTCATCGAGTAGTTCCCCATGGTCACCATCAAAGCGGGAATATACCTAGTGCACTGCATAGTCTTGTCCCCCGACATTAGAACTAAAAGCCCCTCAAACTCTATTGTGGTGATACTCCTCCTCTAGACCATCTGAGCATCAATGAAATTGTGGGTGGCCCCAATGTGTACCAGGACTGAGACATGTTGCCCCTGCACTGTGCCTCTGATCCTTAAGGTCAAAAATTTAGGAATCCCGCACAAAGAAGCAAGAACTCCCCCAAATGGTGTAAAATGTGCTCCCCCAGGTGGTGGTGGTGGTGGTGGTCCCCTCTTTGTCAGACCCTCGTTGTCTCCCCCACCATAATCCAACTCCACATCATCCTCCTGGTCACTATCCGAGAAGACCTCGATGTAGTGGGCCTTGCCCACTGTGCATCGATGGCCTAGTGCCTATGGCTCTCAATAAGTAAAGCATAGTTTCCTCCTCCTGAGGTCTCTCCTGGTCTCCTCATATAACTGCCCATGCCCTTGGGCTGCTCTCTGTAGTGGAGGCATAGTGTCACTCCCCTTTCGAAGGTAGGGAGTACGTGATGGAATGGTTGCCCTGGTCTTGGGGATGCCCCCCTGCAAAAGTCTGGTACAAGTCACAGTCTCCTGTAAGGTAGAAGGTTTGCGAGACTTCACCAGTCGACACAGTGGCTCAAGAAACCCCTCTATAAATGTATACACCCTCCTAGCATCTAACAAGTATAGTACCATAACTGAAACCCTCAGAAACTCCGATATATAATTCTCTGGGTAACCAGTCTGTCTAAACTGGGTCAACTCCTTGAAGTGAGCCTCCGAGTCCCTCCGATCAAAACGTTCCACCACTCTCCGTGTGAAATCTGTAATATTCCTAATTAGCACCGCTAATTGGAATATTTGATTTTTGTATAGTTTTGCCGACTATAGTTTATTAATAAATAAAAGTGAGAAAAGGGGTCTAACTCACTTAAATAAAATAAAGTGTTTCCCTAGTAGATGCAACGTTGTAACCTAAGGGGGGAGCCAAGGGGGGCCACACACCACGTGGAGGAGCCAATGAGAGAGAGGACGTTGGTTTTGGAGGGAAACCAATGCTATAAAAGGGGGAGGAGCCTCCTCATTTGGGGCATTATTGATGTTGATGATATTGAGCTAGACTTCTGTCTTCTTGAGCACGGTGGCTGTTTAGCCTGTCTGCAGCACTGTTTAGTGCGAATGAGTGTCTCCGGTCGGAGATCTCGCCCTTAGCCCCGGGGGACTTCGAGTGCCTGCTCGGGCAAGGTTTTTCTTGAGTCTGAGGTGATTTGGTTGGAGTGTTTTGTTGAGGGTGAGCTTCATTGGTGTGCAGGGTCCTTGGAGGAGGACGCAATTTGAGTTGAGTACATTCGAGTTGTGGGAGTTTTAGGGAGGTTTAGGTGCTATTTCGGTGTGGAGGAGGTTCGGTGTTTGTGAGTTGGAGAGTTTCTGGGGGAGTTTGTGGCCCCATCTCATATATTTCGATTTGTATCTGTATTTGCCTGGAGGGATAGCGTTTCATTGAGGAGGGCTTCGAGGTGATTTTGGAGGTGGTCCATTTTTGTTTTATGGTTTTAGGTTTTGTCGGAGCGGTAGTACGGAGTGATCTCTGATTTCCGCTCATTCGTGAGGGATCGACCTCTAGTCCGAGTTCGTTACGATAGCGACGGTTTACGGCGGTATGGAAAAAAGGTTGGGATGCGGTTTAACATGGCAGCGATTTCCTGTTTTCTGAGAGGGCTCTTCACTTGCCTTGTGCAAGGATAGGTGCTATTATTCTGATTATCCATTGTATTCCATTATATTCTCAGATTAATAAAATGGCTTAGCATTCCCGACATTTTATGTGTATTTGCTTTATGTTCTATTTTCGGCATTTTTCTATATTGTTGTATGCTTGTATTGTTGTCTATTTCCCATTCGGGATATTACAGTGGTATCAGAGCATAATTCTGGCTCAGCCTGTGGTCTATGACATTGGGAAAGAGATCATACAGAGGTTTGCTGGAACTTTGGAGAGCAATAGCAGTTGCAGTACCAAAAACGAAATTGGAAAAAGGGCCAAAATATAAAGGGTCAAATTTTGAAGGTTGGAATTCGAAGAAACCATTTCTGGGTTTTTTTGGGTTTTGGGCAAGGATCACCTTCCCAAATTCCTAGAATTTTCTGAGCAGTTTCCAGTGGGTAAATCGGAGGTCGAAGTCAAGTAGTAGTATGGTTTTGGAGCAGCAGTGCCATTTCATGGGGAGCCTGTAGACACATAGCAGAAAGAGCCGATGGCAAGTGATGATGATGAGAGAAGATTTAGAGAGGCGCTCCTCCAACACATGCAGGATGTGTCACAGAGACTCACTGCGCTGGAGGTTAGGCAGTGGGAAACCCCAAGGGGTTTTAAGATCGGCGAGGGATCGGGCACATCCCACCATTTGCCGGAGCATGATGCCACTCAGCATATGGCATCACATACACCCACACGTCCTACCATGCCCACTTTTCTGGATGAAGACATAGGGGCAGGAGCACAGCGGGAGCCGGAGACTGACCCTGACCAGATGGACGCCTACATTGCAGAGTACCTGGCACGTGGGCCGGCGATCAGAAATCTTATCTCATTCAGAGATTATGTTCAGCTCCGGTGTGATAGTAGACCTCACAACTTTCACAGAGGGAACAGGCGCTCACATGATGGGGGCTTACAACGCACAGTGGACAGATTCCATCTACCGACATTTGACGGGTCATCCAGGCGCTCAGAAAAAGCTTGGGTGGACAAGCTGGATACCTCTTTCCAGCTTGACCGAGCATCGGAGAGGGAAACCATTAAAATGGTTACCTCGCACTTGGAGGATGAGGGAACACAGGGTTGCAGGGAGTCCGAGGTTACACCTAGTGTGACACAGGATTCACCCTCATTGGAGACCTCCTCGGCCGGGTTGGTTGATGTGGTAGTGGAGAAGGTAGAGCCTACCCCAGTAGAGCCATCCATTGAGTTGATGACCGAAGTCGCGTCCGAATCTTCGGGTGGTAGCAGGCTGCAGCACACAGATGGGTGCAGTGTCAGGAGATGTATCCCCATTCGATGAGGCACTAGGAGATACAGAGGTATCGGATGATGGTCGCAGGCAGCGGTATCGTCGGTTTCGAGCAGACCTTCGAGTTTTGAAAGGGAAGGCCACATCAGTTCGGGAGGCCATTTTGTTGCAGGACATGGAGCTGGAGGGCATGAGAGTGGCTTGTGCCGAGTCGGCTGCCAAGTTGGCCCGCATTGGGGAACAACTGGATTCCCTGATGGTACAACCCGAGGGCACATTGCAGCGTCATATCATTCCCCTTCAGGCATGCATGGATGGGACTAGTAGTGTTGTTGGGTCATCTCTTCCCATTGGAGAGAGAGAGGCAGAGCCACCTAGTCAGATCTCATATGTTGACTTGGATAGCGGTATGAGACGATCAGAGTTGCACAGGGTACAGCAGCCACATGTTGAGGTTGGATGGCGAGAGATTTTGAGTTGGTACTCAGTGGAGCGGGCTATGGAGATAGTGATGGATCCGAGTTTAGCTCAGCAGGAGTCTCTATGCATGGGGAATACAGGAACCCCAGATTGGCATTGGGATCCAGGTGGGATCACCTATCGTTTCCCAAGCAGGTCGGCTAACTATGTCTTGGAGAGTACAGTTGGCCTAGTAGTAGAGCGTGTGCAGTTTCGGTCAGCTCCAGTGGCCAACCAGTTTATGGGCAGACTCCCTAGGTTGTCTTGGCATGACATTCATACACGGGATCACGGGGTGGTCAGCAGACCTTGGCAGGAGCTTGTCGGAGGAGGTGGCATTGGCAGGCCACCAGATGGCACCTTGTATGGGGCCAAGGATTCTTCACCCTTGTGTGTGGCACAGAGGACGCAGCGGAGCCGAGCAGTGGTGGTAACACTACTGACCCATAGGGAGATTCACTTCTCGGACCCCTCGAGGAGGATTTGCAGTGATGATCCATTTGTCGGCGGGTATAGTGATGCGACGGTGGACATGACAATACCGATTGGTGGTAGTCCGATATGTAGAGGCACAGCTCTAGGACATCACATCCATGGATGTGTGGGAGCCTCTAGCAGTGATCAGTCGACTACTGGTAGACATGGAGCTACATGGTGGTGTACCGTAGTGTGTGGGACTGCATTGTGGAGTAGGAGTGCCCTACATCACATTGAGAGCACGCGGGGAGTGACAGATTCCTGGACACAGTCAGGGCACGAGACAGTACAGGGTGGTACATCAGTAGCATGGGGTATCCAGCAGTATTCAGGGGTATGCCTTAGTGTGTAGTGGAATGTTGAGGAGTACATGGATGACCGGTGGCTTGCGAGGGCGTATGGCGTGGCACAGCAGGGTCTTAGAGTATTGCATCCAGGGAGACTCACAGACAGGGACACGGGGCTTAACTTTGGGGGTATTTCACCCAGGATCGATGAGGAGACAGAGGAGCGATACTTGATGGTATCTGTGGGGACTCACACATCCGACACTCTTCTACATCACTCATGGGCACAACTGATTTTGTTGTTGTCCTCTGGCACTTTGGGCATGAGCAGCAGGGTCCGTGAGGCACACCCAAGATATTTGGATGGCCCTCAACACACTAGGCGAGAGACTTCTCAGCAGTGGCACTGGGTCAGTACGCTAGTTGACAGCCACAATTTAGGGGATGAGATGATCCTCTGCAGTGGTGGCACATTAGTCATTGCTGAGCCTACGCTTGGGGAGCGGGTCATGAGGGAGACATGCATCATTCTTCCCTCAGTGCATGTTGAGATCATGCATGAGCAGAGGATACTGGGTTCCATAGAGATAGCATTCCAGCCTGCGTCTAGACTCCAGACATTGTATCGACACTTCATCAAGAGGGTGGATGGCATATTCACTGCAGATGAGGTGGTGGAGTTAGAACAGGAGGGCCTTTCTCCTGTATGCCAGAGTGAGGACTCTTCTTCATATGAGTCCATAGGATCAGTTGAGGTCGCTTCTGGGGAGCGAGAGCAGTCACACAGAGATGGAGACAGTAGACCAGAGCTGCATTCCAGTATAAAGGGTGAGCAGTCAAGGGACTCTATGGGAGATGCCCTAGGCGATGAGACACTTGTGACGATCCAGTCGGAGCTATATGTGATGGAGCCTGAGTCAGTAGAGGAGGATGCTATGCACATCATGCATGATGGTCCTTTGAGGGAGAGCCAGATGGAGGCTCACATTGAGTCGGTGATGGATATGCGGCTAACCGCGGGGTCAGCCATTGAGGAGGAGCAGTCAGATGCATTGACACTGAGTACAATGACGGCAGTTGCAGATCCATATCCTCTAGAGATGTTGGAGGGTGATGGGATTGTTATGCAGGGGGCTATTAGACAGCAGGAGCTGTTGGATATGGTGGAGCATTCATCTTTTGGCCGACACATTGATGAGGTACAGATAGATGTACATACAGTCGATCGAGCTGCAGTACATTCAGTGAGTAGTACTCTCCAGGAGTACATCGATGGAGCTTGCAGCATATCTTGCCCACTTTGGCCCATTATAGAGAGAGGGGTTTCCTTCTACAGGCAGCTCTCATTGGCAGACAGGGCAGAGCAGTGGGAGTTGATTACGGGTTGGCGGCAACACTTCAGGCGTGTTCCATATGCCGTTGTTATTGCTACATCGGATTCTTCTTCCAGGATGGACTGGCGGGAGATCATGATTTGGTACCCTCTAGATGGTACGGTATTCTTCGTAGGGAGCACAGTCGAGCAAGGGCCCTTGGACATAACAGAGGTTATAGATTCCAGCTGGCAGGGCGGCACAGGACATCATTTCTTCAGCACTCCACCCCGATTTCAGGAGAGCAGGATCAGCATGGGATTGAGTCACAACTTGGATTGGAGAGAGGTGATGAGTTGGTATGCAGTTGGAGGGGTAGCATATGCAGCTACAGGTACAGCGCAGCAGGAGCCCAGGAGCATTGATGCTTGTTGGTGGTCTTCACCTCTTAGAGCATTGGTCATAGCTAGAGGTAGTGCACCGTCTGAGCCGTGGGACCTGTGCGATTATTGGCCACGGTGGCGATGGGATCTGGGAGGATTATTGGTTGGTTGGTACTGTGAGAGGTCACTTTGGGATCCTGGCATTGAGATATCCCTTCGTATCAGGGTGATGCAGAGGTCAGAGAGGTTTCAGTGGGACCCAGGCACATTTTGCAGTATCGGTGGGGAGCATCAGCTAGAGAGGAGGCTTATTCAAGCGTTGCTTGAGCACAAGCAATTTTTGCTGGATGAGGATGCCACTTGGGAGAATGAGAAGATTTTGCAGCATCCATCACTTCAGTTGCTTGAGGACAAGCAACATTTTGCCGGGGGAGACTGTAATATTCCTAATTAGCACCGCTAATTGGAATATTAGATTTTTGTATAGTTTTGCCGACTATAGTTTATTAATAAATAAAAGTGAGAAAAAGGGGTCTAACTCACTTAAATAAAATAAAGTGTTTCCCTAGTAGATGCAACGTTGTAACTTAAGGGGGGAGCCAAGGGGGGCCACACACCACGTGGAGGAGCCAATGAGAGAGAGGACGTTGGTTTTGGAGGGAAACCAATGCTATAAAAGGTGGAGGAGCCTCCTCATTTGGGCATTATTGATATGTTGATGATATTTTGAGCTAGACTTCTGTCTACTTGAGCACGCTAGCTGTTTAGTCGGTCTGCAGCACTGTTTAGTGCGACTGAGTGTCTCCGGTCGGAGATCTCACCCTTGGCCCCGGGGGACTTCGAGTGCCTGCTCGGGCAAGGTATTTCTTCAGTCTTTAGCAGGTGATTTGGTTGGGTGTTTTGCTGAGGAGCTGAGCTTCATTGGGTGACTGCGCAGTCTTTGGAGGGAGGACGCAGTTTGAGTTGGAGCTGTTCAGCGGTGGGAATTTCTGCAGGAGATTTAGTGCTATTCCGGTGTGGAGGTTCAGCGTTTATCAGTTGGAGAGTTTCCTGAGGAGTTTGTGGCCCCATCTCAGCATATTTCAGTTGGTATCTGCGCTGGGCCTGGAGGGACAGCGTTTTCCTTGAGGAGGGCTTTGGGGTGATTTTCGAAGGTGGTCCATTTTGTTCATGGTTTCTGGGTTTTGTCGGAACCCACTAGTACAAAGGGATCTCAGATATTCGCCCACCTGCGAGAGAATCAGCCAGTTCCACTAACTAAAGAAGAAGGTTAGCTATCATAGCTTTTCCAAAGAATGTGGACGCAGCCTCAGAAAATTACTTTGTCTCCGAGAGGGTCCTTCACTTGCCTTGTGCAAGGATAGGTGCACTTATTCTGATTATCCATTGTACCCATTTATATTCTCAGATTAATAAAATGGCTTAGCATTCCTGGCATTTTATGTGTACTTGCTTTATATTCCATTTCCGACATTTTTCTATATAGTTGTATGCTTGTATTGCTGTCTATTTCCTATTGGGGATATTACACTCAACTAGATCTTTGCATAGCAAAATGGCACTCTGATTATCACAACAAAGTGTAGTTGGATGCTGCTGATGAAGACCAAATTCAGATAGGATATGATGAAGCCACAGAGCTTCCTTGTTGGCTTCAACAACACCACAATACTCTGCTTCTACCGAAGAAAGAGAGATGGCACTTTGTTTCTTACAAGACCATGTAATGGGTCCTAAACCAAGATTGAATACATAACCTGCAGCAAACTTTCGATCATCAGGGTCACCAGCCCAATAAGAATCAGCGAAACCAATCAACAATGGAGATGCTCCTGCACTGTAATGAATCTCGAACTGAATTGTACCTCGAATATATCGAAGTATTCTTTTAGCTGCTTTCCAGTGACTTTCATGAGGTTTGTGCATAAACCGCGCAACAAGACCAACGACAAAGGAAAGGCCAGGACAGGTATGGGTTAGATACAAAATTTTACCAACAAGTTGACGGTATAAGGTAGCATCAACTTCAGGGTAAGTACAAGTGACTGAAAGCTTGACTCCAAACTAAAAGGGAGAAGGGCTGGCTTACAGTCTTCCATGTGAAAATGGCATAGAAGATCACAAGCATACTTGGACTAAGAAAAGGTAATACCTTCTTTGGATTGCAAGACTTGAAGATCAAGGAAATAATGAAAGTGTCCCAAGTCTGTCATTTCAAACTTCTTTTTGAGGCTAGACTTCACATGGTTTATATGGTTGGGATCACTACCAGTAAGGATAAGATCATCAACATAAAGAACAAGGACTTACCCACTTTCTTGGTGTAGACAGTGTTGTCGAAATGACATCTAGAAAAGCCATTATCTAAGAGAAAGCTATCCATTTTGGCATACCAAGCCCGAGGGGCTTGTTTGATACCATAGAGAGACTTCCTAAGGCGACAAACAAGGCTAGAGTCGTTTTGGATAAAGCCAAGGGGTTGTTCCATGTAGATTTCTTCAAGCAACTCCGCATGTAGGAAGGCGGATTTAACATCCATCTGATGGACTTCCCATTTAAAGGAGGCAGCAAGGGAAAGAACAAGGCCGGTAGAATTCATTTTGGCAACAGGGGAGAAGGTTTCAGTATAGTCAATGCCTTCAACTTGTGAAAATCCTTTAGCAACAAGACGCTTAGACGAGCTTTATGTTTATCCACTTTTCCATCTAGTCCAAACTTTGTTCTATAAACCCATTTGCATCTGACAAGTTTTCTTCACTTTGGAAGAGGAAAAAGATTCCAAGTATCGTTTCCCAATAAGGAACGATATTCTTGATTCATAGCTGCATCCCAATCTGGATGACCTGAAGCTTCTTCAAAGGTATCTAGATCATGATTTTCTGGAACTTGAGCCAATAAGGCCTTAGAGGCCCTGTCAAACTGAGAACGTGTATGACGTTGATTTGTAGGGTCACCTGCAAGAGAACCTGCAGCATCCTGAGTAGAGCGGACCCATTTTGGAGGCTACGGAGCTAAAGGAAGATCCTGAGGAGGTGGAGGAGGATTGTCATCCTCGTTGTCATCATCCGAAGTAGAAGGATTGTTGTCAGAAGTAGAAGAGATAGAGAGAGGTGGCACATATGTCGAATCAGGCTCACAGGCCAAAGGTGGCACACCCGCCAAACTAGGCTCACAAGCCGATATATTTTCATGAAATTTTACATCTCTTCTAATGATTACATTTTTGGATTTGGGTTGAAGAAGTCTATATCCTTTGACATCTTCAGAATATCCAACAAAAACGCATTTTTCACTCTTACGTTCTAACGCTTTATGTTTCTCATCGGGAATATGGGCCCAAGCTTCACTTCCAAAAACACGAAAGTGACTTACATCTGGTTTGATTGAGCTCTAGGCTTCTTCTAGAGTGATATTCCTTAGAACCTTGGTAGGAGTGCGAATTACTATGTAATTTGCACAGTTAATTGCTTCTACCCAAAAATTAAGACTAAGTCCTTTAGATTGAAGCATACAATTAGCCATTTCTTTTAGAGTGTGATTCTTCCTTTCAGCTACACCATTTTGTTGTGGAGTATACGGAACAGTATGTTGCAATTTAATGCCATGCTCAGTGCAAAAGTTGATAAGTTTATTGTTAAAATATTCTCCTCCATTGTCAGATCTTAACTTAAGAATGTGATGTTCAGATCGTTTCTCAACAAAGGCCTTAAAGGCGAAGAACATGTTAAAAACTTCACTCTTGAGTTTTAAGAAGTATACCCAAGTGCGTCTGGAAAAATCATCAATGAAAGTTAAGAAGTACTTGTAGCCAGAAAAAGAAACAACTGGAAGTGGACCACATAAATCACCATGCACAAGCTGCAAAGGGGCTGAAGCGTACCAAGAGGCACGTTTGTCAAAACTATCCCGATGATGTTTTCCGAGTACACAACCAGAACAAACACCATCTCGGCAAGATACCATAGGAAGACCTGTCACCATATTTTCTTTACATTGAGTTTGAAGGGAGCGATAGTTTAAGTGACCAAATCGCTCATGCCAAAGTTTGCTCACTTCATCATTATGAGCAACAAAAATGGAGGGAAGACATGATGACCCAAAGTTGTCAAACTTATACAACCTTGTGGAATCATTAGCGATGTCAGTAGCTAAAATATCAATATGTCTAGGATCTCTTAGGTCCTTAATTACAACATCATGAGGTGAGAATTCTACTACTTTCCCTTCGCCTGAATGAGTTATCTGATAAACATATAGAAGGTTGCAGGACAAGGTAGGAACACATAATACATCATTAAACTGACCATTATCTAGATGAATGGTTCCAGACCCTACAACACTAAGAGATTTATCATCACCAACGTAAATGTTTTTGGTGTTACAATCATTTAAAGAAGAAAACATGGCTTTATTTTTTGCCATGTGGTAAGAGGCTCTAGAATCAATGAACCACTCATGAGAATGAGAAGAAGAAGATACATTCAATGCATAACCAGATCTTGATGCTTGACAACCACGAGCAGAAAGTGTCATTCCCGAAGATGAAGTTGAAAAATTCTCCAAAAGGATGTTGTGCTTCTTCGTTGCTGCTTCCAAGGCTTCCATCTTCTTAAAACATTTTGACTCTACGTGGCCATCACGATTCCAAAAGTTGCAATTTCTATCTATCTTCTTCCCTTTGTTTTTATTTGCCTTATCAGTTTGTTGAGTTGCCTTTTCAGTTTGCAGCTGAAATTGATTAAGACCCTTGTTTGGTTTAGGACCATTCTTTTTAGATGCTGATTCAGATTCTTTGTGCTAAAAAACACTGCAAACTTGGCTAAACAGCTCAAGCGTGCTATAGTCAATCAGAAAGAAAATAGATGGATGAATGAATGAGGAATGAGTTTCTCTCACCCTCTTTTGTTCAAGCTGAGCCTCAAACGTTCCCTTGGGCCCACATGGATTGCATTGCTCCTCCTCCGGCCTATCTTTGCGCTGCCCACTGCATTGCCTCTCCCATGCTGCCACTAGGACGTTACTCCATTCATGTGGGTGGCCACATGAACCCCACTTCAGCCTCATATTTGCCTCTAGTGACCTTAGGAAAGCACTTTAGCTGCATAGTTTATTTTTGGGTCCCCTTACCCACTTTATTTCTCTTGAACATTAGAAAAAGACAAAATTAATCAAATTAATATTCCAATAGCTGACTGCTAATTTGGAATATTACAGTTTGATCCAAAATTTTGGCACATCGATTTGTATCTTGATATCTCTGTTCTAACAAAGAAGGAAGGAGAATAGGAGGGCCGAATTGTAGAAGGCTTGGAGGATTTCTCTCGATCTTGGTTATTGGTTTGTTGACTATTATCTTGATGATATTCCTAAAGTATTGATGAATTTTTGAACTCTTTCTCTCTCATAAGGAAGAATTTATGGGTTTTCCCCTTGTGGATTTTTCCCTGGCCTCAGGCCTAATTTTGTGTCTCTTGTCTCATGGTTTCATGGTTATTTTTCTACTGCACTTTCTGTTTAATGATTGATATTTTTCTTATGTATAACTACTTAATGTATTTCAAATGAATGCTATGTTCAACTAATGTTAACTAATCATTGGAAGTAGTTATCATGATGAAGGAAATTATTATGCCCTAGAAAATCAACATTTTCTTCTTGGAGGGGGCTGAGTTGATTTAAGGGGGAACCAGCGAAATTTTGCTAACAAGTTCCCCAAATAATTTTTGTGTAAATTTCCCTAGAATTTATTAATAAAAATTGGCTGGAATTTGTTGTGGAAATTACAGTTATTGGCTCTTTATTTTTCTTGTATAGATTTAAATAAAAATATGGGTTCTCCAATTTTTTCCTGTTGAATTTAATTAAATTTTACGGCAAAATTATTTCTTAAATTTTTATGAGGAAAGTTGGGGAAAAGTCTGGGAGGATTACAAAATAATTTAAAAGGGGATATTTCAGAAGAACAAAAAACAACTTAATTAGCCTTCTAAAATTTCCCAAAGTTAAAATCTAATTCTTACCCACCATGGACTAGAACAGCAGGTATCCACAATAGAAACATTCAATACAAACATAATTATCTGGAAAACTTCTACAAAGTCAAAGAACTCAAATGCCTAAACAAGGAAGAGATGTTTCTATTTTTGGAAGCAAAATACTAATGAAAGTAAATATGAAATTTGAGGGTGAGTACCTCAAAAAGCAGCTCATCAGGTAAAATCCGGTGTATTAGAGCTGGGTCAGAAGCAGGCTTACTGCTCAAGCTTCCAAAAGCAGGAACTGGTCGAACTCTTGTTCCATACAAACCTGCATGGGGCAGAATCGAAAGTTCATAAAGCATTTGTTGTTTGGCATAGTCTGAGAAAGAATAACTTTCTCTATTCAGTTTTGCAATATACAGAATCATCATTCCAATGGTCATCTATCTCTCCATTCTGCAATTAATGAGCTTTACCTCTTTGTACATTGCAGCATGAAAATCCATAAATTTCACTCTTCCAATGAATTTGAACAATTAATCAAATTGGGTTGTTACTCAGAATGAAGTTCAGAATGCTTCAACACAATTAAATCCTGACATGTAGGGCCTTACAGTTTTGTCACTGCAAATGGACAATTTAACCTACAACACCTCCAACCTAGATCTATATTATATGCAGCACCCAATTAATGAAATTAAAGTAGATTAACAATTATCAACTGTACATCACCAAATAAAGTACAATGAAGCTAACTACAGCTGATTTCTTACTCTCTAAGCTCATAAGAATATAATAACAAGTATTATCCGAGGAAAAAAAAGGGCTTGAAGATTGCTTCAAAGCTCATAAGAATATAATAACAAATATTATCCGAGAAAAAAAAAACGGCTTGAAGATTGCTTCAAATAACCTCGTGTTATCTTTAATCCACAAGCTCAATATGAAACCACCAATTACCTATCAAATAAAAGTATTGGAAGTACGAGAATTCATAATAAGACATTGCTATGGAAACCTATGTATGCTTCTTTGTCTTACTGTTTTCATGGTAACTATTGTTTCAGTCGAGTTGGAATCCTTCCAAGTAGCACAGCATTGAAGGGCAAGGAGAATTAAGTGATTAGACATGATATGAATGCACTATCACATGCACACACACAAGCATTAAAAATAGGATAAATGAAATAAATAATATACTGAAAATCATATTAAAACTTGACATAAGAACTAATCAAATTTTGCTCCTAACACATCAGAACAGTGATCACCAGAATGGGAGGATCACCAGACACCCCAGGCAACCCCACACATCACTATGTAACTGACTTAAGCCGTATATTTCTTCAAAAGAGAATGATTAATCATCATCCTGTAGTTAGAAATCCTAATAACCAAGATTGACCCATATAATAAAAAAAACATATACGCCAAAATTAAAGAGAGTTGACACAAACCTTAGCAAAACTAAGGTTATGTTTTGACATTGCTCTAGGAACTCATTTACAGACTTACCACTTTTTCTTCAGGAGCAGCAAGATTGAGATCACAATCTCTTATACATTCTTTGGAGTATAATTCAAGGGTCTGAGGTTCAGTTTGTGACAGGATTTCTCACCCACTCCATTCTTGTGCTTGAGAGGCAGTCTTTACAGGTACATTTTCATGATGTTTCTGCCAAATTACAACTTTTTGATGTAATTATCAAACCCAAAGTGCTTAATGGCTCCAAAAATAGGAACTGAGCCTTCTTCCATCTGACTGGGCCAAAGTTGAGAGAGTTCAGCCACATGTGCTCCAGCGCATGATTCATTGTAAGTGGACAGTTGCATAAGATATCATACAGAATCCAGACTGAGTTTGGTGGACACCCTCTATGTGTCATATACCTTAGGGAATTTTTTCCCTTAGGAATGGAAAGTGCACATGACAAAATTGCATCCTAAGCTTGCATCACAGTATTTTAAACAGGGATGATATTGAATGCAAAACAATGTAAACAAATAGTTGATTACCAATCTGTAATGTCCCAAACGGGATATTTTGCTACATTTGCAGAAATCGAACTCAACCCAAATTTTATCATTAAATTATCATTCATTGAACAGAAGATTGCCATCTAAAATAAAGCAAATAGAGTGCATGAAATTTCATAACACGATAAGCAGAAAATAATCTCAGCTTTATTATAATATAAACTGGGGTTTACATGCCGATACAATAAAATAGCTGAGATGGAACATTGACCTCAAGAATTTGCTCCAATGTTGTGTTGGCCCTCCATAACTGAACTGAAATGTCATTGCTGAGCTCTCCTGTGAATTCTGGAGGAATTCACCAAGGGGAGGTGGGTACTCGCCCAATCTCACTAAATCACCCGAGGGTTTCTGTCCTAGGGCTACTACTGTAGTAGAGAACCGGATTCTCAAATCTCTACACAACAAGAAAAGACAAATCCAAGATGTCCTCTAATGGCCTCCTCCTCCTTTTCTATAGATCTGATGAACCCCTCTAGAACCTCCTAATTTATTATAATTTTAATCATGGAGCATTTTTCCCTCTTATTTCAATTAAATATTATTTTTAATGCAGCAAGGTAAATTGGCCACCATGTCTCTGCAGGTCACTGAAACTCACATCTAACCATCTCATCCGAATCAGTTGGGACTTGCAGAGTAAGGTAAAACTCACATTTATCTCTGATTTCCGAGGTTTTCTTTGTTGGGTGAGCTGGTCTATGGAACCCTAGATGTACTCAGAACCGCTGGTTAATAATAAAAACCCTTAGAACTGCTGCACCCTTTTCCCCGCATTGGGTTTTTCCAGGGACATTTGTCCGAAAAATTTTGTGTGTCCTTTGTCATGTGGGCTTTATTCTTCAGTATTTGATCTATATGTATGTGTAGGCTGCAGTAGTATTTACTTTGATGTTTTACTGAATAATTCAGAGAAATAACTTGTTAATTAAATCAAACAAGTAGGAGAAGTAAATCAGAATACTGCAGTAGGGTTTCTGTAATAAGGATTCATAAATTTTCACACTAGACCTAGGCAAAACCCCTTCAATCTTCTCCAAGGAAAATAATTCGGGTAAATTCCGATACCCTTTTAACCAAGACCTTTTAATTCGGTTGATGTGTTAGAATTGCATTTAATCAAAGCATTAATGAACATAAATGAACATCTGCATGTTGTAAAGAAGAGGAACATAACAAACATTAGCAACATACGATATTGATAACGGAGTTCGTCCAAGAGGGACTACGTCTCTGGGCCTCGGTGTCAAGATGGTGTAGGCCACTGCATTAAGTGTTGTAAATAATTATGATGTACATGGATGGTGTTTTCTCTATCATACAAGCAAAATGCCCTCACGTAGGAGTGGTTGTTCCTCTCCACGAGATGTTCCATTTCAGGAACTCTCATTCACAAAAAAGACTCCTATCAGTCTAACAATAACTCACACATAATGACTATGAGTATCCCACCAGCATGGCAACAAAGGGATCTCAATCAAACATACATGTGACAATGAGTATCCTGCCAACATGGCAACAAAGGGATCTAAAACATAAAACAAATCCATAATATAAATTACATCTCACATCAAGAAAAAAACAAGATCCCACATCAAACATCAAACAAGGATCTGTACAACAAAATGCATCTCATAGCAAAGTGTTAATTTTGGACAACTAGGTCCAAACTCCATGTTGTGATGCTCAAATGAAGATGCCAATATTTTTATTGGATTCCTCTTTCGGAGAGGTGCAAAATCGATGTAAAGATCGTCTTGATCCAATGAGCAGAATATTTATTTTGAATCAATTCCACTTATGTGCAAGGTCGGCCAGAATTGTAATGTAGGCTTGAAGCCCCAACAGATGTGTCACACACCCTCACTGATGGATCTATATAGGTCAACGTTGGAAGTCATTTTAACCATCACTCATCACACATTCTCTCTCTGCATCTGATTGGTTCAATCATCATCTTGGAGGCTCCTCTTCACTCTCACGTGGGAAAAAGAAGCAACTAGGGTTTCGGTATGTTCTAGGGTTTCCAGCGCATAATTGACCTGTGTTGACTTTGGTTAATGCTTGGTCAAATTGACCCAAAACTCTCCCTAAACTTCGATCTCCTCAATCCACATTTTTTGGCACAAAAACCGAGGCTGGACGTTGAATTTGACTTGGTTGCATTGACTTTCTGCTGATGTTGTTTTCCGTTGACCGTTGACTGAACATCATTGACTTTTGTTGACTTTGGGCTGACCGTCGTAGAGCTGTCCGAGAGGGTTGTGTGACACATTCTGGTTGGCTGTCCGTGAGGAGACTTTGCTGGTTGACGCATCCTGTTGACCGTCGTAACGCACCACAACACATATATTTTGCTGATCAAGTTAATTGTATTTTTGGCTTGTCTTCCGTCGATCTATTGGTATGTTCTATCAGCATTTTAGTTTCTTGTTTATGTGATTGTTGTTTGATATCGAGTATAAAAACAAAGTTGCATCAAGCATAGAACATCTACAAAAATTTACATGGTATCGAAGCAAATGGGTGAAGACAAAGCCCAAGTTTGTATTAAGAGCAAACATTGAAGAAGGAGCATTTGTCAAGGACCCATGGGTACCTCAAATTATAATGGCTTCAAAGTCGATGACAAGTTGACTAGCAAGGCTGACTTTCATGCCTGAAAGATGTCTTTGGATTTAATGTTGGAAGACCAAGATGTCATGGACTATGTGCAGGGTAAAATCCAAGAGCCTCCATCATCTGCACCTACTGCCACCAAGTCAAAGTATAAGAAGGGAGAAATCAAAGCAAAGCTGATCATTCGGGATTCCATCCATAAGATTTTGGTTGCCTACATCTCTGAGCTACACACATCCAAGGAGATATATGATAAGTTGGTAAATATGTTCAAGGAAAACAATGCAAATCAAGTCCTTTTCTTTAAGAACCAATTAAAGAATCTTAAGAAAGGCAGGGATGAATCTGTTCAATCTTATTTTATGAAGTTGACTAAAATCAGGAATAATCTTCTGACCATTAGGGAGACAATGGTTGATCGAGAAATGGTTCTCACCGCACTTGGAGGTCTCTCCTCCGAATGGCATGTATTCATTACTACCATTCTCAATAACAATGTGATTCCTGATTTTGACGAAGTATTGTCGAGATGCACTCAAGAGGAAACAAGAATGATGGAATATGAAAATGAAGGTAATGTTGCCTTCACCGCTCGTGCTAAGAAGAAGAACAATGGTGGTCCAAGGAACCATGGAAGAGCAGGGGCCCAAGGAAAGAAAGGAAGATGTTACACATGTAACAAGACCGACCACTATGCTAGAGAATGCCCTAATAAAAAGGATTCTCCTGGGGATGATGACAACAACAACAACAACAAGAATGGCAATCAAAGGAACAACAGGTTCAAAGGAAAGAGGAAGGCTCCCTCTGGTCGCAATGGAAATGGGCAACCTTTCAAAAGGTCAAGAAATTCCAGGTATGAGGAATCTAATGTTGTTGATGATAAAAGAAATGAATTCATTCTTGTATCTGCCCTCTCTGTTGCATCTCCACCCATCACTATGGATGTCTGGTTGATTGATAGTGGTGCCTCAAGGCACCTCACTGGATTTAAGGAAGCACTTTCTGATTTGGTTGAGAAGGATACTAATATGAAAAATTATCCTTGGAGATAATGCCACATATCCCGTGAAAGGGACAGAGACTGTGACCCTCCACTTATCTCAAGGTCAAGTCCTCCACTTGCAAGATGTACTATATGTACCTGATTTGAAGAAGAACCTTGTGTCTATTTTGGCCATGGAAGACAAAGGTTTCAATGTGGCATTCGTCGATGGGAAGGTATGCATATAGAAGAAGAGTTTCAAGGAAGTTATCACGATTGGGTTTAGAGTTGATACACTCTACCAGGTTGGAGGAAGTCCATTGGGAGCTATGACATGTGATACTATCTGTCAAACCGAACTATGGCACCGGAGGTTTGGACACCTTCATTACAAAGCCCTTCCCGAAGCAAGGAAGGTGGTGACAAGGATGCCCGAATTCATAAATGATCATGAAGATGTATGTCAGGGTTGTGTCGAAGGAAAGCATACAAGAGGACCTTTCCCCTCAAGTGTCACAAAGACATCTGATGTCTTACAATTGATACATTATGATCTGTCTAGTATGTTGCCCGTGACATCCTTGGTAGGATGCTCTTATTATATGACGTTTTTAGATTACTTCTCTCGCAAAACCTGGATATACTTCTTGAAGAAGGATGAGGCTTTCATGTGGTTTCATACTTTCAAAGCCTTGGTGGAAAATCAAACATGGAAGAAGATCAAGATTTTGAGGACCGATGATGGCACTGAATACGAGATGAACGAGTTCAATAAATTTTGCAGAGAAGCTGGCATCAAGAGGAAAACCACAACTATATATACTCCTGAGAAAAATGTCGTTGTTGAAAGAAAGAACAAGGCCATTGTGGAAGATGCCCGTGCCATGCTATGTGACCAAGGTCTTCCGAAGTTTTTGTGTGGAGAAGCTGCGAACAGTGTTGTGTACATACAAAATCGATGCTTGCATTCCGCTCCAAAACTCCCGAAGAGGTTTTCTCTAGTAAGAAACCTAACATCTCTCATTTTAGAGTTTTTGGTTGTCCCATTTATTTTCATGTGCCGAAAGAGAAGAGGAGCAAGTTGGATGCTTCTGGGAAAAAGGGACTGTTTGTGGGCTACAGTGAAACTTTGAAGGCTTATAGAATCTATGTGCCTGGTCAAAGAGAAGTGGAGATTTGCCACGATGTTACCTTTGATGACGATGCTTCCCTTAGGAAAGTGATAAATCTTCCGAGCTCTGAGGAAGATCATAAAGTAAGGTCTGGAAATCAGGAAGAACCGAAGGATGAGATGATGCCCGATGTTGAAGGACCAATGGACCCTATTGATCCACCTCCTTCAATGAAGAGAAGAACCTCATGGCTCCAGGATACTCTCGAAGATGTCGAGAAACATATGGCCCCAAGGGGGACATTTCGTGAAAGCAAGAAGCCGAATAGATACCAAGGGTATCTAGCAACCGTGAGTACAATCGTACAATCTGAGCCTGGATCTTTTGAGGAAGCCGCAAAGCATCAAGTCTGGAAGGATGCTATGCACAAAGAGTACGAGTCCATTATGAAGAATGATGTCTGGGATGTGGTTCTGAAACCGAAGGACAAAGTTGTTGTCACCTCGAAATGGCTCCATAAGATCAAGCATCGATCTGATGGTAGTGCTGAAAATTTGAAGGCAAGATTCGTTGCCCGAGGCTTCTCTCAAAAGGAAGTCGCAGACTATGATGATATATTTGCACCTGTGGCCCAATATACCACCATCCGATCTATCATAGCCCTTGCTGCTACGCAAGGATGGAATCTTCATCAGATGCATGTGAAGACCTCCTTTCTACACGGTTCAATAAAGGAAGAGGTGTATGTGGAGCAACCTCTGGGGTTCGAAGTCTAGGATAGAGACACCCATGTATGCAGGTTGAAGAAAGCCCTCTATGGGTTGAAGCAAGCCCCCAGGGCTTGGTACAAAAGGACAGATAGCTACTTGATGAAGCTGGGCTTCACTCGTAGTAATGTTGATCCCAACCTTTACTTCAAGGGTGATAGAGAAAAGCCTCTCATTCTGGTGCTCTATGAGGACGATCTCTTCCTGACAGGTGTTGACCCTCTCATTCATCAGTGTAAGAGGGAGCTTGCTTCTAAGTTCGAGATGAAGGACCTAGGGCCGATGCATTACTTCTTAGGCCTGAAGGTCTGGCAGAGACCTGGCGAGATTTTCCTTTCTCAAGGAAAATATATTGTGAAGTTGCTGGAAAGATTTGGAATGGTGGACTGTAAGTCCGTGTCGACACCGATGGAGCTCAACATTAAGAAGTTAAGTGGAAGCGTTGTTGGGCTCGTGCTAGCAAATCCTACCGAGTATCGTCAACTCGTAGGGGGCCTAATGTTTTTAGTGAACACTCGTCCGGACGTATGTTTTGCAATGAACACTTTGAGTCAACACATGGTTGATCCTCATCACATTCACTGGGTTGGTGCCAAGAATCTGTTGAGATATCTTTGGGGCACAATAAACCATGGGCTGAGATACACTGTCGAGAGTTTGAGACTCCATGGATATACTGATGCCAATTGCGCTGGCAGTGTGGTGGATCACAAAAGCACATTTGGATGCTGCTTCACACTTGGGTCTGCTCCGATATCTTGGATGAGCAGGGAGCAGAAGTCAGTGGCTTTGAACACTGCTGAGGCTGAATACATTGCAGCGAGCATGGCCTGTTGTGAAGCATTTTGGTTGCGAAAACTCTTCAGTCAGCTATTCGAGCATGTGCTAGATACCACCGTTATCCTTTGTTATAAACAGAGTGGGATTCGTTTGTCAGAGAATCCTGTGTTCCACGATCGATCCAAGCATATTGATATCAGGTACCACTTTACTTGGGATATGGTACAGCGAGGCGTCGTAAGCCTCTATCATATAAGAATTGATGAGCAGGTTGCGGATATTCTCACAAAGCCCTTGGGGAAGGTCAAGTTCCTAACTTTCCGTGAGAATCTTGGAATCGTGGAACAACCCTATTCTGAGGGTTTTGTTGGACGATGATCTCTAAGAGCTCCAGGGGGCTTTGGGGATAGCCTCTTGGAGCTATAAGCAACCACAGGACTAGGCTTGTCGAACTTTGTTGGTGTGCTTTTGCCCCACCGTTATGATATTGAGTTGGTTCACCTCTCTTTGATCTATGCCCCACATGCATCCTACCCATGGAGTCTCGGACTCATGGTAAGTACCTCTCATTTGGCCAATGAGGTGGGAAAAGCTAAAGACCAGTAGCAAAGACCGATGGACGCATCGGAGATTGCAGTATTCTCTATGTCTAGGATGGCACGTGTCCAACCACTTGATCTAGGATCAAGTCTAGTGAGGTTTCGAACCTCCAACTGACATCGGGTCAGTTAAACCAACTTCGGGTTGGTATGTGACTCCTTTGAGTCCTATAGAGGTTTCGGACCTCTAAGCTGAATTTGTCAACCGAGAGTGATGTCTTTGTGACTCACCTTTTTGTTCTAGATATAGATAGGTCAACGTTGGAGGTCATTTTCACCATCACTCATCACACATTCTCTCTCTGCATCTTATTGGTTCAATCATCATCTTGGAGGCTCCTCTTCACTCTCACGTGGGAAAAAGCAGCAGCTAGGGTTTCGGTCTGTTCTAGGGTTTCCAGTGCAGAATTGACCAGCATTGACTTTGGTCAACGCTTGGTCAAATTGACCCAAAACTCTCCCTAAACTTCTATCTCCTCAATCCGAATTTTTTGGCACAAAAACTAAGGCTGGACGTTGACTTTGACTTGGCTGCGTTGACTTTCTGTTGCTTTTGTTTTGCGTTGACTGTTGACTAGACAACGTTGACTTTCGGTTGACCGTTGTAGAGTTGTCCGAGAGGGTTGTCTGACACATTCTCATTGGCTAACCGTGAGGATACTTTGCTGGTTGAAGCATCCTGTAGACCGTCGTAACGCGCCACAACACATATATTTTGTGGATCAAGTTAAGTGTATTTTTGGCTTATCTTTCGTCGATCTATTGGTATGTTCTATCAACATTTTACTTTCTTGTTTATGTGATTGTTATTTGATATTGGGTATAAGGCAAAGTTGCATCAAGCATAGAACATCTACGAAAATTTACACAAAGAGACAAAGAAGTACATGACCACACTGCATATACCTCACATCTTGGAGCTATTTGAAGAAAAGGATGATAAACTGTTGGATCTGGCTGTACCATCAATTTCGTGGCGTCAAATATCCCGAAATCGACTGCTCACTCACTGAATGCTTAAACCTGCAACTCCACTTTGAAAAGTGGCTGAAAAATGGAATGGTCAAATAGAAAATTTGAATACACCATCAGATTCGTGGCGTCAAATAGTGCAAAATCGACATAAAGTTTGTCCCATTTGGACACTAGAAAAATTTCGCCCTCCTGAAGGTTGAGCTCAATCATGGTTCCGCTCCTTGTTGTCTAGGCTCATGGTTCCACCTGCAAATACAAATTACTGCCTTGAACTGCATGCCCGCTCCGCTCTAGTCTGGCCTGGGCGCACTTGAGAAATAAGCATTTTAAATATATTTTCATGGGCAGATAAACCAACGTGGTTTGTTGGTGTAATGGTAAAATTTAGAAATTGGTTAGGGGAGGTTGGGGGATCAAATCCTACCTCCCCAAATCCGCATATGATAGTTTTTTTTGGGCACATTTTTTTTGAAACGTGGTGTGGGTCAGGCCCGCCTAACCAACCCCGCACATGGTGGCATATTATATTTGTTGTGGGTTTAATATAGTGGTGGTTATGTTGGTTTGGGGTTTCGTCGTGTGTGGCATGGAGAGGCTGCCACGTGGGCAGGGTCAGTCGCAGGTTCAACTCCTGCCAACCTCGGATATATATATATATATATATATATATATATGGTGTAGGTTACGGTTGGGGTGGCGGGGTTGACCACTGACCACCCCACCGCATATATTATTTATAACATTAACTAGGGTGACTTGGGGGTCCGACAGGGTTCATGGCCTACCGGCCCTTAATAACAATTTTTTTTGGTATTTTAATAACCACCCACACATTTTTAAAAATTCTGATTTTAGACCGTAGGAGTCATTTTAAGGAAGCCACAATTTTGCCCGGAATCTGGCCGAAGCTAGCCGAAATCCAATGGCCGGAAAAGGTCGAAATTGCGCCTTCTTTACCCTAACCCAGAAACTTTGATTGCTTCTAACTTTTGCATACGAGCTCAATTTAAAAAACTGTTCGCACCCTTGCAATCAGGACGACGAGATCTATGCTCTGGTCCTAGTTCGAGAGCAATCTGAACACTTTGATTTTTGAGCTTTCATCAACCCTCTTTGTCTTGTGTGTGTCTATACAGCCACCTGGATCAGAAAACCTATTAGAGAGCTCTTCAAATATATTTATCTTTCAAGTTTAGGAAAAATACATTTGCAGACAAAACAAAACAGCAAAATACAACTTATCTCTTCAGCCTAAAACTCCTTGAAAATCGTGCCCACTTTGCCTCGATTTCCGTGCCCACTTGAAGCTGAAAACATGTACTGCACGGATATGGACTGTACAGACTATACGTATTTTTGAAAAAAAATTCAAAAGCTTCTCTCGAACTACGTGCAGCACACAACATTAAATGTTGTTCGTATTGTACCTTCTATTGTCTTCTATTCCTTTTTTTCTGTACCCAGCTTTGCCCAAAAATCACTCCTTCAACTTGTTGCAACAAATTTCTCTCCTTTAGAACTTTTCTCTAGCCCTCAACCTCCTTTCTCCAATCTACTCATGAAGAATGAATGAATGCAGTCTCTCTTTTCTTTTCCCCCTTTTGTTTCCCTAAATGACTTTTGGGCAACCCTAAAATCTAATGGCTCAGATTCATTTAGATCAAGGGATGAGAATAAATGTGCATTTAATTCTCACTTTCTATTTTTTAACTCACCCATTAAATAAAGTACCCACATTGTACTTTATGTCTAAAGTCACTTTTCACTTTATAATTTAACATTGACTTTACCACTTTTATAAAGTCACTTTCACTTTATAATTTAACATTGACTTTACCATTATAAAGTCACTTTCACTTTATAAAGTCACACTTAGGTTAAAAATTATTTTGGACACTTTTCCCTAGGTAGAGACTAACCCATGGGAAACCACTTGTCCAAGGTACATTAAAAATCAACAAAACCTACTAAAACTCTGCTTAACTCTGTTGTTTTATAAAGTTGCTAAAACCCTGTTAAATTTGTTGGTATTACCCCTGTTACATCTACTATTTGAGAAAGCTGCCAAATCTCCGAAAACAGATTTGCCAAGTCTACTGCAGAACTCTAAGACGAATATATCTAGTAGACTTCTGTGCTAAAATCAAACCGCTTAATTCACCTTGCATTGTCCAATAATGGACCTGTTTCCTTCGTTAATGAATCACATGCCTTGGAAATAGTACAACGGTTGTTGTTTTATTGTAAGGTTGTTATTAGCATTAGGTGAGGGAAATAGTGGTTGACCCAATTAAAAAATTTACAAGCTCAGAACTTCTGACCTGATTAAAAAGTTTAAAAAGTTAAAACCACGATGCAAAAATGTTTGAAATCCAGAAAAAATCACGGGATCCATTTCTGATTTTGAGGATCTGTTTCCAGCCAGCAGTGATCTACCATGTTGTCGGTTCTTGGGCGTATCTAGGCAGATCCGGATCTGGATCTAGATCAGATCCGTGGATCGTGGGACCCTAGAGGCTCGGATCTGTAACTTAGTATAAAAGGAAGGAGATCGAATTCATTTGGAGCATCTCATCTCAAGCTAGTTTGATATCTCTCTGGAAGCCGAAAAAAGTGCGAAGTGGGTGAGGAAGCCAAAAAGAGTGTGAGTTGGGTCAAAGTCATAGAGAAGGAGAAAATTGAAGTTTTGGTACTACTCGCTCTCTATTCCATGCCCTAGTTTGGGAGATCAAAGTCTTTTGTTTTGTTCTTGTTGCCTAATGCCGTAAGTGTTGCATAGTCGAAGTTGTTGGGGAAAAGTTGTTTCTCCTATTGGGTCGAAGATCTGGAAAAGTTGACTTGGTGTGGAGGATATGAAAATTTATGAATATTACTTATGTAGAAACCGTATTGTTAAATCTTGATTTACTTCTCCTAATTAAGCAAGTTATTAATCTGAAATATTCAGTACTAACATCGAAGTAAACACGTTAACGGTCTACACAGATACAGATCTAAACTGAATACATGCACAATGACAAAGTGACACACAGGATTTTCTGGAAAACTGTCCCCGGAAAAACCCAATGCGGGAAAACCGGTCTTCTGGCTGTTGGAGGGTTTTTTTATTATTAAGTAGATTCTAAGTACAGCAAATCTGGGCACCAAACTAGTTAACCTGACAGAGAAATAAACAATCTGCAACAATACCTCTATACCAGAGATAGAAAAACTGACTGATTCACACCCTCAAATGGGATTTACAGAACTCATCCATTTTCAGTGTTCAGAAACCCCAGCGCTACTCTTAAGCCCTCTGCGTTAGCTTTGCTAACTTGCGTCAGCCCCTGCACTGCTCAGGAAGGGCCTGCATCACCCCAGACTAGGTTACGCTGCCCCTGCGTCAGCCCTGCTAGCCTCCTGTTGCCTCTCCGCTGCCCTATCTGGGCCTGTGTAGCCTCTCCATAGCACCTGATGGCTATGCTCCCTCCGCGCTGCTCAGTCTATTGCTTCTCTGCCTCTTGCTGCACTCTTGGCCTGGGATCAGATCATCCCTTCCACCAATACTACCCCGCGCTACAGCTGAAACACTTCTGAAAATTCTTAGCAAACCATGCCCTAGAATTCCAGCTTAGTCTCAGTGCTCTGCCATTGTGTGTGTTCTCCAAGTGACCCCAAGCCTTTCCTTTATACTTTTCTCGTTGGGAAACCAACGGTCCTGATCTAATCTTGAATCGATGGCTAAGATTAAAAGAAAGCTTGATCTGTGTGACTTAAGTCATTTTCATCACATGTTTAATTTAATTAACTTTAATCTTTTAATTTTCCTAAGTTAGACTTAAGGTCCTTAATTAAAAGGATTAATTAATTAAATATCTCTTAAACGGAATGAAATTTCTCAAATCCCTTTCTAGGTCTTGGAGATCTCATGTACTCTAGTCCATCCACAAAGTTTGGGAGCTAGAGCACATCCGATGCTACCCCAACACTCAAAAATCTCAACAATCCCTCTTAGTGAGGAATGTGCTCTAGCACAACACTACACCCTGAAGTTTTGCACTGACCTCTGGTGTGGGTCTTTGCGCTGATGCTTGGCCTGCTACCCTTCATCACTGCACTGTTTCTGCTCTCCCGTACTGTTTCCCATGACGCTGTCACCACCACTGCCACATTTGTACTGTAGCTCCCTCTCAATTTGTTGCATCATGCTGCCAACTACTGCACTACAATTCAGTTGCTAAGAGAAGCAATTGAAAACTCCTACCTAATCTTTAACAGACAAGTCAGTTGGGCTGCATCCTCATCACTGAAGCTCCCTATGGAGGTTGTTTCACTGCCACAACTCTACACTGCGTAAGCAGACCTCCTCTGCGCTGCCTCTGCGCTGAAGTCTCTTACACTGCTACTGCACTACGTTGTCCTCCTGAAGCCTCTGCGTTGCTGCAGCTCTGCACTGCATAAGCAGGTCTGCTCTGCACTGTTTAACTCACATCAGCCCCTCTGTGTTGTTGCTGCTGCATCTTCATTGCACTGCTCCCTCTCAGCATCCAGCTCTGCCTCTGCTCCTGTAATATTCCCAATTAGCAAGAGCTAATTGGAAATATTAATTTTGATTATTTTGCCTTTATAAAGTCAAGTTATAAATAAAGTGGGTGAAGAGGGACAATTAACTCACACTTAGGATAAAAAGTATTTCCTAAAGTCACTTAAGAGACATGACTAGTTGGCAACGTGGGGCCTAGTGGTCAAGTGGCAGCGTGGGAAAAGGGGCAGCGTAGGCAACGTGGGACCAAGCCAGCGCAGAGAGAGATGGACAGCGTGGCTCAAGGAGACAGTGCAGTTGATGGTGGGGCCTAAGTGAGAGCAAGGCTCACCAAGCATAAAAGGAGGGAGGGTATCCTCATTTTGTTTCATTCTGATTATGCATCTATGAGATTTGTCTTTTGACATTGAGCACGCTTGCTCTTTAGCAAGGTCTACACGTATTGTTCAGTACATCGACTGTCTCCGTTCGGAGATCCCAACCTCAGCCCCAGGGGACTTCGCGTGCCTGCTCGGGTGAGGAGTTTCATCCTTGTTTTGCCGGAGAGAGTTGCAGCTACCACAGTCAGAGCATTCACTCAGAGAGACAGCGCAGTCAGTGAGAGGGAGGATGCAGTCTTGGGAGGAGGTGGTTCTGGATTGAGGGTTTGTTGGTGGATTCAACCCGGAATAGTGGGAAAGGGGCCAGCCCTTCCCTATTCCATTATTTTGGAGGAGTCAGGGCCATTATTTGGAGCAGAGCATTCACGGCCAACGTCCCTCATTGGGGAATAGCGTAGTGCCTCAATGGAGCCATTTTTGGAGGTCAGCCATTTCCGAAAAGCTTTCTGGGCTTTTCTGGGTATTGGGAGGAGAGGCCATTCCCGAAGTTTCAGAATTTTCCGGGGTGGGGTGCAGCCCCAAAGATTCAGTTCATTCCAGCGGTAGCAGCAGCACAGTAGCAATACCAGCAGCTCTGAAGATAACGCAGTCTTGAGGGAGCAGCCATTCCGAGTCATTTCCTGAGAGTCTTTCTATGCTTTCCTAGTGCAAGCCGAGGTGCCATCATTCTGATCACCCTTGTACTCATTTCCATTTCTCAGTATTAATAAAATGGCTCAACGTTCTCCATTTTGTCTGTTTTTCTTATGATTTGCCTCTAGTTGCTGTATCTCTTTGTTTATGTGCTTTATATTGTTGTTTATTTCCATTTGGGATATTACAGTGGTATCAGAGCTCATAGACTTGGCTCAGCCTGTAGAGAAAATTGTCTATGACACCAGCAGGAAAACCATACATCACTTACCGAGGAAGAAAGTATAAAGACCAAGAATGAAGGTTAAAGCTCACTTTCGGGAAAGGTGACAACGTTCCAGCAGTGGACGCAGAGGAAGACGAACCAATGGCGGAGGAAAGAGATGTCGGGAAGGAGTTCGGGGAACTCCTCAAATCAGTGCAAGATTTGTCGAGATGGATAGAAGAGATGGGGCAAAGGTTCATGGCAGAGTCTAGACAGCGTGAGACCCCAAGGGGTTTCCATATTGGAGAGGGCTTGGGCACATCTCATCACTTACAGGAGCACCTCACAGTGCAACAGATGGCATCACACACACCTCCCCGTTCCACAATGCCTACATTTCTTGTCGTAGACACTGGGGCAGGAGCACAATAGGAGCAGGAACCGGCACACACCGGAGATTACTTTGCTGAGTACCAGTCCTACGGTTAGGAGTTCAGAGATGCCCTCACATTCCATGATTTCGTTCAGCTCAAACGGGACAGCAGACCCTGCAACCATCATAGGGGGAACAAGCACTCACATGACGGGGATGTACAACACACTGTAGGCAAGTTCCATTTACCGACATTTGACGGATCATCCAAGTGTTCGGCAAAGGCTTGGGTGGAGAAGTTGGATATATATTTCCAGCTTAATCAGATGGCAGAGCTAGAGGCCATCAAGATGGCAGCACTGCACCTAGAGGGCGAGGCCTAGGACTGGTGGTTTCACGGGATGGCTACGCTGGGGCACTCAGGAGTGACAACATATGCCAAGTTTACACAGAGGCTGGTAGAGCGTTTTGATCGAAAGGATCCAAATGAGCATTTTGTTGAGCTGACAAAGCTCAAGCAGACCGGGAGCCCAGACACATACATCTCAGAGTTCTTGAGACTCTCTGTGATGGTACCTGATTTATCCGCAGCCCGGATAATCTATATGTTCATAGACGGATTGGCAAAGCCTCTACGGGGATTACTCAGATCAACGAGGCCGACGACACTCCATGATGCAGTTGGGAGGACTCGAGATTTGCAGGATGCACTACCCCAGACTAGAGCTCCTTTTCCCTAGAGACCGGCATTCCAGCCGAAGGGGAAGGACGTGAGGGTTCCACCTCCAAGGGGGAACCAGGGTAGAGGGCTTGGAGATGATGAGACCAAGAGAGATCTAAAGTGGAAGAGGTTGTGCTCCACATGCCAGGAGCCATGGGCACCAGGACACCATTATGCCGCAGGGAAGGCACATTACATCGAGGTCTTCTCCGACAGTAGCGGGGAAGAAGAGTAGTATGAGGAGATAGAGGCTGGAGGCAGCAGTACAACGCAGAGAGGGGATCATCTGCCACCTCCACCACCAGGAGCGGGAGGTGCGGCTTTTGCACCTACCGGGGGAGCCCTTGCAGCCTTACAGGGAGTTCCCATGTACTTGACACTATGTGTCCGAGGCACAGTACGAGGACAACATGTTTCAGTGTTAGTAGACAGTGGGGCCACCCACAATTTCATTGATGCCCAGCTGGTAGAGTGGAGGGGCATACCGACAGAGAGCTTTGATGGGTTTTCGGTACTAGTTCCAGGGGATCGGACCATATAGTGTGCCAGGTATGTGCCAGCCTTGGCAGTGACTATGGGGACGTACACCCTGACAGATCACTTCTTCGTGATGGACATTCCAGACACCAACGTGATACTGGGGGGTACAGTGGTTGATTACGCTGGGAAAGGTCACCACTGATTGGGAGACCTTGGAGATGGAGTGGATGGATAAGAAGACTGGGAGGCATGAGAAGATTCGGGGTATGCACACCTACCCACCACAGACAGTTTCAGCACACCGGATGGAGGCAGATTTTCGGAAGGGGGACACAGAGTGGGCAGTGGAGTTGCGTGTGTTAGAGGCGGGATCTACAAGGCAGGCCATACACCCAGATGTACAGTCCATTCTCAACGGGTATGCTACGGTATTTGGGGAGATACCACCAGGGCAGTCGCCAAATCGGGGGTTTGAGCACACGATTGAGCTGGAGTAGGGCATCCAGGCTGTCATCACTACACCCTATAGGCATCCTAAGGCCTATCGGAATGAGATTGAGAGGGCCATCCATAAGCTCTTAGCTCTTGGACACATCCGCCCCAGCACTAGCCCTTTTGCTTCTTCCGTATTACTGGTGAAGAAGAAGGACGACACATTGAGGATGTGCATTGACTACCGAGCCCTAAACAAGAAGACCATGAAGAACTAGTACCCCATCCCAAGAATCGATGAGTTGATGGATGAGCTGAGAGGATCGAAGTTCTTCTCAAAGATTGATTTGAGATCCGGGTACCATCAGATTCGCATGAGGGAGCAGGATATTCCCAAGACCGCTTTCAGATGTCATTACGGACATTTTGAGTTCTTGGTGATGCCCTTTGGGCTGACCAATGCCCCGGCCACATTCAGTCATGCATGAATCACATCTTCCACAGTGACTTGAGGAAGTGTGTATTAGTGTTTTTTTATGACATCTTGATTTACAGCAGGACATGGGAGGAGAACCTCCAACATATAGAGGCGGTACTACACATCTTGGAGGAGAAGCAATTTTATGCTAAGCTCTCCAAATGCGAGTTTGGGCTGACAGAGATGCTCTATCTAGGGCACATCATCGGGGTGGACGGAGTGAGGGTCCACGATGAGAAGATCAGGGCCATCAGGGATTGGCCAAAGCTGAAGAACGTGACAGAGCTTCGGGGATTTGTGGGTATCTGCACCTATTACTGGACGTTCGTCAAGGGATTTTCCCAACTTGCAGCACCCCTTATGGATCTCACCAAAAAGGGGGCATTCAATTGGACTGATACATCACAGAGGGCTTTCGACGGGCTCAAGGAGGTGATGAGCAGCTATCCGATTTTGGCATTGCCAGATTTTACACAGCCTTTTGTCCTGGAGTGTGATGCATCAGGGGAGGGGATAGGCGCAGTTTTGATGCAGGGAGGCCATCCCATAGCTTTCGAGTGCCGGAGGCTGCTGCCACATGAGAGGTTGTATGCTATATACGACAAGGAAATGTTGGCCATCATGCATGCATTGGCCAAATTTCGGCAATACCTGGTAGGGAACAGATTCAGAGTGAGGACATACCACAATAGCCTTCGATTCCTCCTAGAGCAGAAACAGTTGCAGGAGAGGCAGCAGAAGTGGGTCAGCAAAATCCAGGCATATGACTTTGACATCGAGTATGTCAAGGGGAAGAACAACGTGGTGGCCGATGCACTTTCACGCAGACCGGCAGCGTTGTCCTTGATGAGTTTGGACACGGACTGGAGGGCTCAACTTCTGGTGGAGTACTCTAAGGACCGTTTTCCCTGTGAGATTTTGGACGGACAGGTGACAGATGATAGGTACAGGGTCATGGACGAGGTGATCTACTACAGGGACAGGATCTTCTTGATTGAGAGCTCCCAGCTCAAGAAGAATATATTGCATGCCTCACATGACTCGCCATTATCAGGCCATCAGGGGTTCACCAAGACCTATACGGCCATCAAAGAGAGGTTCTCTTGGAAGGGCCTCAAGGAGGACATACTCCAACATGTCAAGGAGTACGAAGTTTGCCAGCGTAACAAAGGGGAGATGAACCATCTGGCAGGGTTATTGCAACCTCTTCCCATACCTGAGGGGAAATGAGAGAGTATTTCGATGGACTTCATTATGGGGTTGCCCACTGTGCAACTCAAGGATTGCATATTTGTAGTCGTTGATCGGTTGACTAAATATGCTCACTTATTTGTCGTATCGGCACATTACACTGTAGCACAAGTAGCGAAGTTATTCTTTAGGGACGTTTTCAGATTGCATGGTCTCCCAAAGACCATTGCCAGTGACAAGGATAGTCGCTTCATGGGCGGGTTTTGGCAGGAGTTTTTCCGTTTGGTGGGCACTGAGTTGACACCGAGTACTAGTTACCACCCCTAGACGGATGGGCAGACAGAGATAGTGAACAAGTGGCTAGAGGGCTACTTACGTAACTATGTCAATGGACAACAGAAGGCATGGTTGAGATGGTTGCACTTGCGGGAGTACTGCTACAATGACCAATGTTAACCACCATCAGATAAGTCATTTTATGCATTGCATTGTGTGGGTATCATGCTTTAAGCCCTTTACCGACGATAAGATTGGTGCTAGTGTAATATTCCTAATTAGCACCGCTAATTGGAATATTTGATTTTTGTATAGTTTTGCCGCCTATAGTTAATTAATAAATAAAAGTGAGAAAAGAGGGGTCAACTCACTTAAATAAAGTAAAGTGCTTCCCTAGTAGGAGCAACGTTATAACTTAAAGGGGAGCCTTGGGGGTCCACACCACATATGAGGGAGGCCTCACGTAGCCTCTAGGAGCATCTGCGCAGACTTATGAGGAGCACGTGGGGAGAGGGGGACCACGTTAGGGTTTGAGGAGAGCTAGCGTTATAAAAGGTGGGAAAGCCATTTCATTTGGCATTCTTGTTGTTGATGATATTTGAGCTAGACTTTGGTCTTCTTGAGCACGCTGGCTGTTTAGCCTGTCTGCAGCACTGTTTAGTGCGTTGAGTGTCTCCGGTCGGAGATCTCGCCCTTAGCCCCGGGGGACTTCGAGTGCCTGCTTGGGCAAGGTTTTTCCTTCAGTCTTTAGCGGGAGATTTGGTTGGTTGTTTGGCTGAGGAGCTGGGCTTCTCTTGTGACTGCGCAGTCTTTGGGAGAGAGGACGCAGTTCTAGTTGGAGGTGTTCCGTTGCGGGATTTTCTGCAGGAGTTTCAGTTGATATCCGGTGTGGAGGATCAGTATTTTCCAGGAGGAGGTTTCCTAAGGAGTTTGAGGCACTATCACAACTATTATCATTTGGCATCTGCGCTGAGCCTTGCAGAGGCAGCGTACTTCCTTGAGGAGGGTTCTTTGGTGATTTTTGGAGGCTGACCGTTCTTGATATGGTTTCTGGGTTTTGTCCGGGGTAGTGATTACAGGTGATCTGCAGATTTTCAGCTCATTCCGGCAAGGGGATCAAGGTTGTAATATTCCCAATTAGCAGCAGCTAATTGGAAATATTAATTTTGATCAATTTTGCCTTATATAATTAAATTATAAATAAAAGTGAGTAGAGGGGGACATAACTCACTCTAAAAGTAAAGTTCACTCCCTAGTAGACACAACGTTGCGACTTAAGGGGGAGCCAAGGGGGGCCACACACTACGTTGGTTTTGGAGGGAAACCAATGCTATAAAAGATGGAGGAGCCTCCTCATTTGGGCATTCTTTTTGTTGATGATATTTGAGCTAGACATTTTGTCTTCTTGAGCACGCTGGCTGTTTAGCCTGTCTGCAGCACTGTTTAGTGCGTTGAGTGTCTTCGATCGGAGATCTCGCCCTTAGCCCCGGGGGACTTCGAGTGCCTGCTCGGGCAAGGTTATTCCTTCAGTTTTAGCAGGTGATTTGGTTGGTTGTTTTGTGGAGGAGCTGGGCTCTTTTGTGACTGCGCAGTCCCTAGGAGAGAGGACGCAGTTCTTGTTGGAGGTGATCCGGTTCGGGGTTTTCTGCAGGAGTTTCAGTGGATATCCGGTGTGGAGGTTCAGTCTTTGCCAGGAGGAGATTTTTCGAGGAGTTTGTGGCTCTGTTTCAGCATTCATCATTTGGCATCTGCGCTGGGCCTAGGAGGGCAGCGTAATTCCTTGAGGAGGGTTTCTGTGGTGATTTTCGGAGGCTGACCATTTTTGATATGGTCTCTGGGTTTTGTCCGGGTTGGTGAGTACAGGTGGTCTGAAGATTTTCAGCTCATTCCGGCAAGGGGATCAGCCCCTAGTTTCAGTCCATTCCAGCAGCAGCAGTTTACGGCAGATTTCCAGCCGCTGGGAGCAGTCTCTTGCTTCGGCCATTTTTCTGTCTTCTGAGAGAGTTCTCCACTTGCCTTGAGCAAGAATAGGTGCTATCATTCTGATCATCTATTGTATTCCTTTATATTCTCAGATTAAAAAAATGGCTTAGCATGTCCGACATTTTATGAGTATTTGCTTTATGTTCTACTTCTGGCATTTTCTATATTGTCGTATGCTTGTATTGTTGTTTATTTCCCCTTCGGGATATTACAGTGGTATCAAAGCATAATTCTGGCTCAGCCTGTGGTCTATGACATCGGGAAAGAGATCATACAGAGGTTTGCTGGAATTTTGGAGAGCAATAGCAGTTGCAGTACCAAAAATGAAATTGGAAAAAGGGTCAAATTTTGAAGGTTGGAATTAGAAGAAACGTTTTCTGGGTTTTCTGGGTTTTGGGCAAGGATCACCTTCCCAAATTCCTAGAATTTTCTGAGTAGTTTTCAATGGGTAAATCGGAGGTCGAAATCAAGTAGTAGTATG